>BQNB010119605.1:0-20786 GCA_026074375.1 Tanacetum coccineum
GATACGTCGTATCTGGCAAGGTTGATATGACGTATTGGGTTGGATTCCTTGGAGTGCACGAAACGTTCATAATCAATCAGTGATATCATTCCTAATTTACTTGATTTATTGTATCTTCGAATAGTTATCTTCATGGATACGGCGTATGTAGACAGAAGGGATATGCCATACTGGGAATTGGTCAAATGCGTTTTCTTGTAAAGTCTTGGCGCGGATACGTCGTAACTCTTTCGTTGGATACGACGTATTGGTCAGAAATCAGCAATCTTCAAATATCTTCGTTTTAGCTCCAATTTATGCGCCTTTTAGCTTGTCTTCACAAAACACTCCTGAATTACTTCATTTATCATCTTTAAAGCAATTAAGTACCAAATAATGCAATAATTATATAAAAGTGGGCAAAACAGATGGGATAAATGATATAATAAAGTGACGTTATTTGATGTCATCAAATATCCCCCCACTTAAATCCTACTTGTCCTCAAGTAGACCTTAGAAAAAGATTCAGTTTATGAAAATGTTTCGCAACCGAAGTTGAGGATTTTCTGTTTAAGCATCGTTTTCTCCTAATTACCTATACATAACCAAGCTCCTCACGAAATATGGAAATGAAAACACTCAGATCACTTGACTAATCTAGGGTGCAACATTTAAGTAGTACGCTTAATTGCTCGGTCGTGATTAGTTTTGTATCATAGGCTTGGAAAGGATACACATCTCTACTGCTAAAGCTAAGGAGAAACAAGTCAAAAGCTAAATTGGGTTAAAAAGGCTTAGGGTTGATCATTCAACAATCTTTCACCATAAATACCACACTAACAAGGCATATGTATCGTACATACACGGCCGTAACGACGGAATAGACATATACAATCCGATCACATCCCTGTTCGTGTTTAACCAGCGATTAGGATGAAGAATGATATAGGGTAGGGAGCTTCTAACTTTCACCGAAAGTCGTCATCCAACAAGGCAGCTGAGACATGTATACATGGCCGTAACGATGGAATAGACATGCATGCTCGAACAAGTCCTCGTTCGAGTAGACATTAAGGTTAGTTGCTAGGAAAGGGAAGTAAAATGGGTGTTAAACAAAATTTACAAAACAAATGGTTTAAGCCAACAAATAAGGTACGGTTGCTAGTAACTTTCCCCCGACCGTTCCATGACAAAGACTCAAACATATAGACAAATGCCTCGATCATAGAAATGACAAAGACAACCTAAGTTGGTGTTCCTATAACGGTCAACTTCCCTTACATCCCGATCTTTACATACTTTTACATAATGAGTGGTGTTATCGGCCACTTTTTACAAGACTTTGCATCGTTGATTTTTGTAACGTATCAACGAATAATCAATCCTTCCAAGTGATTCCTTCGGTATAAACTTCTTTTTTGAACCGACTAATTCTTCCTTCTCATTTTTTCAATTTTTTTGCAATACCTCATAAATCTTGGTTTTATTCCACCGTCTTCACTATCATAATTTACCTGGATAATTTTTTCCTTGCAACACTTCTTCTTCAAACATGATTCATAATCGCGAAAGTAGCAAAACTTACAAGCTACATATTTTTCCCATTGCATTGTGCAATTTTCTGACCGTTACAGAGATAGAAAAATTTCACTTTGACACAGGAAATACAAAACTTTATACGAAAGCAACTAGCAACATTGATTAAAATAAGCTTAATCTACACGGTAGGCTAAGGTGTAAAGGTGTAACGAAACATATAATATGGTGTAGAAAAAGAAAAGAATGGCTCAACAGGTTGTTCTAGGGGATTTTACTCTAAAAATAAGAGTAATCAAGAGTTACACGGGATTTGACTAACCAAGGTAGTTAGTTAATTTTACGGCATGTAGGCTATTTGGTTTAATCCTTGAAATTTATCAGTTGAACACGTTTCTCTATCTAAATCCGTAGTACTAATCATTGCGGTCTCAAGTGATATACCAGGCCAAGTTCTAAAGTTCACTACATCACCGGCACACTCACAATTTTGTGGAATTTTTAGTAAATAGTTGGAAACAGAATAGGCTTAATTCTTACAATATGTATCAAGGATTATAGTCCGCTAGGTAATGTAACTAGTGATTTTTACAAAAGTCATGCTAATTTTTTTTTAAATTTGGCCTATTTTTAAGCACTTTTAAGCTCGTAGCATGTTATTTTGTAAAAAAGAAGACAAGTACGTTTTAATTCTCCATCTCTCCACTTAAATTATACAACATCCTTGTTGTATAGATAAAACAATTAAATAATAAGGGAAATTAGAATTAGAACGGAAAACTCCCTGATGTTTTGCTCGTGATAATTCTCCAAGATGAGTTCTTGAGCAAAAAGTGTGTTTACTAGGGCTTCAGCATGCCCGGATGAGTTCAACACATATCTTTTTTAGAATATACCATATCATAGTTTCAGCAAGGTCCTGCGTAAAAGATTAGAAGACAAGTGCAATTTCTATCTCGCTACAATGGTACAAGAAAACAATTAAATACACGAATGTACAGGGATCAATACGCCGTATCCCAAACCCTAGGATACGCCGTATGGTTCCTGTAAAAACAATTAAATACTAGAAATTATATATTAAGTTTTTTTTTAAACTGATAACGTCCAGACATCTCTATACGTCGTATCCAGAGGGGTTCGATACGCCGTATAGAGTGTCTGGGAAGACAGACTCGTGCAACAAACAATTAAAATGCGACAAACAATTAAAATGACTGGGTTGTCTCCCGGGAAGCACTTTTGTTTCAGCTGGTCTTTAAGTTCGACCTTTTTCCTCCTTGTTGTATCTATTTGGTGTGATGTACGGTCCATCCTTCATCCTTTGTGGGCAATCTTTTGTATAGTGAGGTCCCTTGCACAATTCGAATCCCGACTGAGCAACGTACACTTTCTCATTTACTTCTTTATTTTTCATCCGAGATTGTTGAATGGCTTAGATAGAAGCAGCCCCATCAAAGTATTTAGTACTTCCGATTCTTAGATGTTCCATTGTTCCATTTCTGGGAGTATTCAGCCATTTCTTGGATGGCTATTTTAGCACCAGCGACAGTTTTAGAAGGTATGGCACCCTTTGAGTCTAGAATTTGTCGAGTTGGAACATCGAGCCCATTATAAAACAAGATGACTTCCTGCATGTCGGTTAAGTAATGTTGAGGACACTTCATTAGCAGCGCTTTAAATCTTTCCCGTGCACGGAAAAGGCTTTCATCGGCTTCCTGCTGAAAGTTTTTAATTTCCTCCATTTTCTTTGCGGTACGGGCAGGTGGACAGTATTAGTTTAGAAATTTGGTTTTAAGAATTTCCCAGGTTGTAATCAATCCTAATGGCTGGTTCCTTAGCCACCTGCTTGCGGCTCCGATGAGAGATACAAGGAAGGCTTGAAGCATGATTTGATCTTGATTTGGGATGTGAAATAAGTCAACAATCTCTATAACCTTCTCGATGTGCTCGTTTGCATCTTTGTTTTCCAAGCCACTGAAAGTATTGTTACGAAGTTCTTTGAAAAATTGCCCCTTCAATTCAAAGGGGGTGTCTTGGTTAATTGTGGGCCTAGTGACGCCCGACCCGTAATTCTCTCGGGTTTTGCTCATATACTGCTCCATTGTTTTCGTCATTGTTTCTCTTACTTCTTCCTCTGATTGTTCCTTGATGTCAAAATTGTGATCGAACTCCGATGAATTCGATTCTACGAGACTTGGTGTATCAAAAAGCCTCCTCCGTGAGCAAAATTTTTGTTCCGGATTTTCAAAAGGTGAGAGTAGCTCCTTTTTAGAACTTCTTGTTATGCACTACCTGAAACAAATAACAATAAATCAGTAGGATATGTCCTGATTAGAGAAATAAAATATAAGATCGAAACAAATGGATTTTTGTTGTGCTACTGTGTCAGTTGACAGATACGCCGTATTCAATTTGTTTGAATACGCCGTATAGGTCTGTTGAATGTCAGTACGCCGTATTGAGTTCTCAGAATACGCCGTATTGATTAGAAAAACAGATACGCCATTTAGACTATAGAATTCAATACCTGATTCTGTTAGAAGGTTTGATATGTCGTATCCAACTGGTGGATACGGCGTATCAGGTGATCAATCAAAATAGAATACTATTAAAAACGATTAAATGCGAGAATTTAAATAAACAAATTAAACACTCAATGCGAATAAATACAAACAGAATTAAATAATTAGAATACACTAAACTAAATTAATTAATGGTTAGAAATACTAATAAGAATAAGGTTTAATTAATTCACTCCCCGGCAACGGCGCCAAAAACCTGATGTGCTGTCGTGTAGGGTCAATTATTTGATTATTAAGTTTTAAATTTATATTTAGTCGACAAACCTAAAACAACACTTTAACAAGCAGTGTACCCGATCAAGATGGAGTTCGCGGTAAGTAGGAGTGACGAACACTAAGATGAAACATTAATCCTATATTCTATCAGTATTTTAATTAGTCCTATTACTGTTAAACCTATGCTATGTACGTCGACTAATGATATAGGGTTTTCAGCCTGAGATACTGCACATGATTCGGTGGAAACCAAATATTAATTCAATAGAAGACAATTAACACAAAAGAAGAAATTAAATATAGAAAAGCGGTATAAGACTAAATGATAGAAATACTTATTAGCCATAATTAAATCATGGTTCAATGCAGGGTTTTGTTGCAAAGATTTAACTTATCTCGAAACGCTTATTATTCTTAAGACTTTAGGCCGGGACATCATCCAAGACCTAGAACACATTATCCTGTCACTAATTAACCGCACCACATAAAGCATCCTTAGTTCAATTTAAAAACTATCTTAGAGAATTAAAGCAGTGGTTATTTTTTGGGGGGGTGGGGGGGGGGGGGGGGGGGATTCCTGTAAAACTCTAGCCCAACGGGACTTTACCCACTTATTGTTTGACGGTGTTTTATATACTGGTAGTCCACTATTCCAATCTTTGTCAGTCAATTAAGAGCATGATTGCTGAAACATAAACGGGTCACCTACCGGTCCAACTAAGCTCATAATTTAAAGACAAAGACAAAACGTTATTTGTGATCCTATTGGTCCAGTAATATGAAACACGATATGGAGAGCTATCCCGGTATCTAGATTACTTGGTCCATATCACTAGATCCAGTTGAATGATAGGTCGCATATTCAAACATATAAACAAGTATGAGGTGATAAACATAATTAAACAATCAATGATAAATTAAGAAATCAATTTTAAAACAAACCAAACATTGAACTTTCAATAAGATGCTACTACACAGGATATTATCCCACAACCATTGTAATTATACAAACGTAATCAAACAATTAAAATCGAACAATTAAGAGAGTAAAAATTACATGATGTCATCTATAGTCGTGATCAAGCTTGACCTAGGGTTGATCTTCTCTTCTTAAAATTCATCTTTAATAAGAATGGTATAAGGACTTGAAATTGCCACTAAAACTCCATTTTTGAGTCTTTATTATAGTGTCTGAAAACGTCTCGATGATGCCGTACTGGCAAGGTCGATATTGGCGTATTGGGCTGGATTACCTGGAGTGCGCGCTACGTTCAAATCAATCAGTGATATTATTCCTAATTTACTTGATTTACTGTATCTTTGAATAGTTATCTTCATGGATACGGCGTATGTAGACAACATGGATACGCCGCATTGGGAATTGGTCAAACGTGTTTTCTTTGTGAAAAGTCCGATTGGAGCAGGTAACTCTTATCTCTTAGTTGGATACGACGTATGGGAAAAATTATAGCAAACTTCAAATATCTTTTGTTTTTTGCTCCAAATTATGCGCCTTTTAGCTTGTCTTCACAAAACACTCCTGAATTACTGCATTTTAAACTTTAAAGCAATTAATAACAAATAAGAAATAATTACATAAAGTGAAAACATATGGATAATGATAGAATAAAGTTGACATATTTGATGTCATCAAAGCTCTAAAATGCGCGCCTTTTAAGTTAAACATGCGTCCAATTGCTCCATATTTACTACAAATAACAAATATAAGCAATTAAGTACCAATTCATGCATAAAATAATATAGAATGCGCAATTTAGCTGGGATAAATGATGTTATAAAACAGACGTTATTTGATGTCATCAAGAAGCTTTAGCAAGTCTGCCCTGTGCACCGGGCACAAAATGAGAAATCTTCTTTAAGAGTGCATCTAACTCCTCCTGAGTCCGATGTATATTCAAACCACGCTCAAAACCAGCACTGGCAACCAAAGAAAGGAGTTCACCTTGAACTCTGCTAAAGTCGTCACTAGCAAAAAAAACTTCCGAACCAAACTTTGTGAGCCAACCTTGAAAAAAGAAGTAAGCTAAACATAAGGAAAAGCTTTCAACCAAGGATCTCAGCATCCTTTCTGCCTCTAAGACTGTGGCTTGATTCAAAGCAGCGGAAAGACGGGCAAGTTTAGCAGTCAGCTGGTCCAGGTTCTTGGAAAGAGACTTAATCATCTTCTTCTGATCCTTACCCTTGGTCTTAGCCTTAACAAACACAGCATCAGAAGATGAAAGCTTATCATTAAGATTGGTAACTTTCTTCTTTAAACCAGAAACCTCAGAATCCAAACCTTGAAAGGCAGCCCACCTTTCTTAAAGGCTCTTCAACCAAGAGTCAGTAGACTGAGCATACTCACGATGAGATTGTAGCAAGCTATGATACCGAGCCAGAAGCTCCCCGCCATAGGACAACATTAAGAAATAAAGAACACTTATTTTTGCAGTCAATTGATCATTGGACAAAGCTTCAATCCATACCATCTCCCCCAGTGTTGGGAACTGGTCAACAACAGTTTTGCAGACAGCAAGATCCTTGAAAACCTCTTTAGTCAGAACACTAAGGGTGGGCTGGTATGAAGTGTCCCACTCCTCATGGATAAACTTGCAAGAGCCAGGAACCTCGCCCTCAAGATAAAGGGTATAGTAAGGACCAGGAGAGAAGGGAAATAAGTCCCTATGAATGGCATCCCCAGATAAATCTCGAACGAAAGAAGTAGGAGCAGAAGAGGGCCAAGGACGTCCAGCACCCCCGGACGATGCACCAGCAACATCAGTCATAATGGCCTTTCCCCGAGAATATACAAAAAGAAAGAGAATTAAGACAAAGAAACGGCCAAGAATTAAACGCAAATCTAAACAAGAAGGAAATACCTCAGACGCTAGGACTCAGGCAGCAGAAGGGATAGACCCCGCTCTAGTTTCCCTTCAGAAGGAATTCAGCAGCAGATGCAAAGAGGGGTAATCAAAGGATCTTAACACATCATCTCTTCATCACACTTTCTAACAAAATTATCTCAAAGAGATAGCTGATTAGTACTCCCAGCTGACTGGGCCAAGGCAGACCTGGAAAGGTTGGCAACATGGCGCGAAGAAGTGCCAAAGAGAGAGAGGCCCATTTGGCTTCATGTGGAAGCTTCAGCCGTGGCTAAAACCTTCGCACAATGGTACCATTAGCAAGGTCCCTCTAGATAGGGTCCGTGATAGCAACCATCAACAGCAACATGGGGATTATAGTAGAACTGGAGCCTCTAAAAATAAAAAAAACAGAGTGGCTGCTATCATGATGATGCCACCTTAACCTCTGTACCGCCCACTCGAGAAGACAACGAAAAACAAGAATTGCACTATAACTGCAAAAAAGAAAGGAAGGCTTAGTAAAAACTAAGAGGAAACAAATAAGCAATACAGAGAATTTAACCCCCTCGTACCATTTCTATTTAGAACCCCTAATGACTAAATCACGGGTCTGACTCTTCGCAACCAACTCAAACCAGACCCCCTCGGAACAATCCCCCTAGCTTCAAAACATGGCCCTCAGTCGCGCACATCTTTTTAATATAAGGAACCAACTGGCAGCTTTGGATCATTAATAGCAAAGCTAGGATGCCTTTAAGACATATAATCCAGAATAGCCCTCTGGTCAATCAAGAAAAAACCACTCTTCCAGCTTTTCATGCATGACCTATTATCATCAATACAAACTAAAGACAGAGCACGACGCTTAGCGAAGGAAAACCAGTGCCCTTGTTTGTAGAGGGTTTTAAAAACCCTGAACAAAGTGAGGTCTGCCTCAATTGCAATGACCGCAAAGAACCTCGAAGGATAACAACCTTTTTGAGCCCCAAAGGACCCCAACTAAGTAAAATAGACTTTGTAGTTTTTAATCAGTGACATCAGATAGAAGAAAAAAGGGATGCAACACCGGAAAGTTAAAAACACGATGATAAACACCATTGCATCATCCAAAAGCTCAAGATGACAAATCCTTTAGAGGAGAGCCGGGGAGAAGGTCACAAGGAATGTTATACTTGATGATCAGTTCATCGAGGTAACCTTGGTAGTCTAGAATGGTTACATGTCCGTGTCCTCTTTTTAGCCATTATTTAAAAACAAAAGAAGGAAAAGAGGATACGTAAGAAAGAAGGAGCCTAAGGAAGAAGGAATCCAGAGTAGGGTAAAACAGCAGCGGAAGGAAAAAGGACAGCTTCAGAATCAAATATGTGTTTTTACTGAAATAGAGGTAAAAGACAAATGAAAACCAGGTGGCGCTATTTATAAGGGAGCATAAACCGAAAGGACACGACGATTAGGTAACCACAAGCATGAACGGCTCGTCACATACACGCCACTTGGGCCAACCACATCACAAGAAAAAGCATGGCTAGGAACAAACCACGTCAAAAAAAATGAGAGAAAAAGAGGGAGAGAGAGAAAAGAGAAGTCTAGCAATGGCAAACAAGCTTTCCAACATGATGAGGTATAGTCTACCCCGGAAGTCCGAACGAAAAATATAGCTAACTACCTCTGCCGAACTAGCATGGGCTAAGCCAGATTTGCACTCCAGAGAAGCTGGTATATCGAAGGATAGATCAGGTCCGAAGTCTCTAGACCCGTGTCAGGGTAGCAGAACCTAATGGCAATCCGACAGAGGTACAATACTTGGTCAAGACCACTGTCCTTAGGATAACATAAAGATGACAACCAAATCAGCGAGCAAAGAGGAAGTACTAACCCAGCGATTGTCTCGCTGGCACCAGACGACAAGCACTAATCTCATGTCGTCTAGCGTGGCTCAGATAGTATAAAGAGAGGAGCCCATTCCCTTGGGACGAGGCAAAACACACACACTCCGAACCACATTCATTCCTTTATACATTCTCTCCGCAATTATCTCATATCACCATACTTACTCTCACGCCGGAGTTGGTCCCGGACTAAAATCTTAGGGCGAGCTAACGATGTTTTTTCTTATTTTCAGCTAGGATATGAAGGAGGGACCTCCGAAGGATCCAACTGATCAATACATTCACAAATACAAAGACCCATTTACCAAGCCCAAGAGGCCCACGTAAATTTACCTTAACATTGTTCGAATAACTCATGTTGAGTTTTACTAAAAAAAAAAAAAATAAAAATAAAAAAAAAAAAAGAAAAAAGACCGTAACATATTGTTGTTACATGCTAATTTTTTTTTAATTTTTTTAGTTTCTGGATTTATGACATATGTTTGTGTTTGTTTAAGTTTTCTATGTGATTGTAGGTGGTAGTGTTGCAAGTATTATTGCGGAGCCGTGCCGGTGTTCGAAGAGTTGATACCGAGGTTTGGCTGCTATCTAATTCATTACTGCATGTTGTTTATTTTTTAAGTTTGATATGTGATCGTAGGTGGTAAAATTGAATCGCTTTTTGAGTGTGTTTTTATTTGATGTCTGATTATGTGTTTGACTTTGTTTAAAAGCTTTGCTGGTATCTTTAAACATTGTATTTAAGGTCATAAGTATTGATTCTACATGGTTAGTGTAAAGTTGTGTTTTAAATGGTTTGTGACTCTTTTGACTATGAATACATGTCCATAGTCCTCCATCGATATGTATTTTGTGTTTGAGCTTTTGATATGTCTGACCTGCGATCAACAAGTGAGTGATATTACACGGTTTGTTAATATTGCTCCTTTTGTTTATGCTCTGTGGCTTCTTATAAGAATTGATGATGGTATACACGTATTTATTTTACGAATCTCGGATATTTTGTGGATATAAATGCTTGCGATTCGAGTAATATTGATAGTGCAGGTTTTTTAATATGTGAGCCTTGACTGTGTGCCTTCGTTTGGTTGAAAGGTGGCTGTTGTTGCCTGGGTGTGATCGTGGGTTCCGTAACCTATGTTTTTATTTTTTAGTTGTTGCATGTCTTTCAAGTTTGTATGTGTTGCCTAAGTATAATATGTGGTTATTCGGGTGGATTTCATAAATGTTATTTTGACGTGCAAAATGTAAGGATGGTTGAGTATGCAATCAGTTCGCTTGGCCAATTTTTATTTTTTTGGTTGTGATGTTAATTAAAAATGACAGGATATTTGTAGACATGGGTATGTTTTTTTACGTGAACGTTCCTTGGGTGTTGTTTTGTAAGATTACAGACGTGTTTTGGTGAGTAAGAAGCCAGTGCTTCATAAGTTTTGTTATGTATGGTTGTTGCGTGTCCCCCCCTTTCAATGTACTATGTATGACCTATGTGTAATATGTGGTTGTTGATACTGATTTTATAAGTGTCGTTTTGGTACACAAAATGAAAGGGTAACTAAGTTCAAAAATGCTTCGTCTTAGGAGCCTATATTTATGTAGCCGAATCAAGGAATATGTGGGTATGTGTGTGTATTTTTTATGCGAAGTTATCCTTTTTTTTTGGATATATTTTTTTATTTGTGTATGTTGGATTCCGCGGTGGTGGAATTAAAAGTGACATGGGATTTGTAGGCATTGAGTGTGTTTTTTTACGTAAACATTTGCTCTTGGTGGATTTTTTGGTAAGACATGCATACGAGTTTTGGCAGTACGAAGAGCCAGTTCTATAAGATGTGTTTTGTTTGGTAGTTGCGTGTTTTTCAAAGTGGTCTGTATGACCTATGTATAATATGTGGTTGTTGATATTGAATTATAAGTGTTGTATTGGTATGCAAAATGGAAGGGTGCCTGATCGAAAATGCTTGTGACTCAGGCAGCTTGTATTTTTTGTAGCCAAAACAAGGAAATAGTGGGTATGATGTGTAAGTTTTATGTGAATGTTACCGTGTGGATTCATTTTGTTAAAATCAAGGCCGTCTTTGCTTGCTTATGATCATGAAGGCCATAAGCTATGTCTTATTTGACGGTTGCATATGTTTTTAATTTGTGTGCATTACCAATGTATTATATTAATGCGTATTTTTATTTAAATTAATTACTTAAATTTATAAAACTCGACTACCTATGGTCTACAACGCACAAAGAACCCGATCATGTGTAGTATAGGATTGGTAAATCCGATAGTTAATGACGGTCAAACACTTTATTTTGAAAGGTCATGATTTTAAAAGTTTGTTAATTAACATAATTTGCAAGAAAAATAATACTTGAAAGAGAAATGAATGAAAACTTCAAGAGCGAAAATGTGCTAGCTTTGTTATTTTCTAATGAATTCTACTCTTAAGGAGCAATGTTTACTACTTATTCTTCTAAGGTACTATATTGCTAGGGCTCAAAACCGCATTCTCGCATAGCCTATAATCCCTGAGTGGAATGAACCTGCGAAGAAAATTAACCTGTTCTCAGTTCAGAGTGATTAAGCCTTCCAATTAATATGTGAGATATGCTTTTACTACAACTAGACATGTCATAGTAAAAGCTTACACCTAACGGATGCAAGGATCTACTGTCAAACACCTCACGCTAATAAATTCCTACCATCACACTCCGTCATAGGCGGAAACACAGAAATGAAACATAATGATCAATCATAACACAAGGTCCATAACAGAGAAAAACTAAAATGCATAAACGAAAAGTGTTATGATGACCATCAACCTCAGTACAACCTTGAGTGATGTCCCATACAAGAACACAACATATAGTCGTCTACAAATCCAAATGCCCACGCAGGGGTCCATACAATCTTAAACATCAATCCTCAAGAAAAAAAATCCCTAACATACTTCAAGAAGCAAGACCTCTCAAACATGATCCATACAGGATACACCTAAGTCTGCTAACATGCATCACAAATCTACTGACCATTTCTTCACTTAAAAATGATACTCGAAAACGTCAACAATAATGTTAGCGAGCTCGTAGATTTAAAGAAAACCTAGTCGTTGTGCCAATACCTTAAACAATTGGACAATTATGCAATATGACAGTGAATATATGCAAATACAATCAAACCCATGACTTAGCATCCCCGCTAATCATGTATCATGACCTAGCATCCCCGCTAGTCCTCAAACCAGCATATACCAGTGCTCTTGGGGTCGCAACCCTGAGGTTATACGCACCTAACGGCCTCCCAGTACTGGAGCATTTACATAGGGCAACCTTTCACAAACATAGCAAATCCTTGCTAATCACACCTTGCCATGCACCTCGATGCATGCAAGAACAATCATACCACATAATATTCACATAGCAGTCATAAGCACATAAATTGTCCCAAAAACAAAACCACATTTCGCACAGTTCAGAAAAACAGTTCAAAACACATTTGAGTATCATTTTCCCCTAACAGAAAAGATTTAAAAAGTGGGGCTACAAGAACTCACCTCAAGCAGCAAACTCAATATCACACAAGCAAATGCAATGACGTCCGAACACGACCTAGTCCAATTAATGTTCCACTTAGACACTCATTTCCAAAATAGTTTTCAGTTTGATACATAGCGTCAGATGCGCGTTGCACGGTTATTCTTAACGTTTTTTTAGTGGTGTTATGGATTGACAACTAACTGAAAATAACATACTTCCAAACCGTACTTTAGTATCATATATATACTTATACCTTACTAATACAATTGATAAGTAATAAATACTTATATATATCTCGGTACATCCATTCGGTGCTCTTAGTTATCATTAATTCAACATTTAGGTTATAAGAAACGAAACGTTTAATTATACTAAGCAATTTAGAAAGTTTCAAAAAAATATAATTTTCGTCTTTTAGTCGACTGATGAGGTGTCATTTTATACACTATTTCGGGGTCATTTAACCCCCTAAATCATGCAAATATGCCCAGATTATGTGCTTAATCATTTGTTTTTAGCACTTGGATGGCATTTGGAGGAAATTTACGTGGCTTGGGCTCATTTGGAGAAGAAACAGAAAAGACTACGACTCTACACCAAGAACCATGAAGAATTATTCACTCAGAGCCTAGAGATGGCGTCGCAACCATAAAGTGACGGCGTTATGACATTCATGGTGACGGCGTCAGAGATTCCACGACGGCATCAGTACGTGGCCGAATTAAAGTGGATCTAGAACCATCTACATGGCGACGGCGTCAGGAGTACAAAGCGACGCCGTCACAGCGATATATTTATATATACAAAACCGATTTTAGGGTTTTAAGTGTGTAACTTTGTATAACTTTAGGGAGATACACCCTAGCTTTTGTAGCAGCTTCATAGGTCGTTTTTAGGGCCTCAACCCTATTTTACTACCTTGGATCCATGTTTTAATTAAAGTAAGGTTATTTATCATTTATCATTCAATATGTCTATGTTGTTGTGTGATTGAAATTATCTTCTTCTTTTATTATAACTACGAGCTAACCCTCCTTTGTATTTGCTTATGATTGCATGAAAGTCAGATTGTAGATCCTATTACTGTTGCTTCTTGTTGATGAATGTGCGCATTAGGCTTTAGAAAACCAGCTTTTGTCTGTATCGTTGTAGACACGTCTAGGGAATCGCAAGTGTGTAGAAAGGATACCATCGGGTAACAGTGTTCATACTACCTTACCCCCTTATATGGTTGATACTGTAACACCCCCAAAATAGGTCGCAGCGGAAAATGGGTTGGAGAGTGTTACTTCATAGATCAACATCACGAGATATGAAAAGACCTCTATATGAGTCGTTTTAAAATGTTACATTGGATTAAATATACTTGTTTGTTACAATAAGCGGAGCTCAAATAGTTCATTTCATGAAAAGTAAAGATTTTAAGACATAACAAATATTCCCAAAATGTAATGCATCCAAATCTTTATAGTAATGACTCCAAAATGGTGACCACCAATGTATCCTTGTTTCTCGTACCTTATTGACCTGATAAAAACATGCTTTAAAACGTCAACATAAAGTTGGTGAATTCACAGGTTTAGTAAATGTATAAAGTAGGACCACAAGATTTCCAAAGTAAGACCATGTACACACATACCATAACTAAAAGGTAATGTACGAAGTGCACTAAGCTCATGACACCGAATGCTCGACGATATATGTATGCAATTTAATGCACTAAATGTGCCATGTAGATGTTACAAACCCGCAACATCAAATTGTTACGAACATGTATACGTACTTGTTTCAGTACTGTCGAAACCGATGGACGCTACTCACCCGAACGTGGATGTCAATCCCAAGATATATCTATTCATACATCGCGCTCGCTATCTAGGCAATTGAACAGTCATGATGGTGGGCATAGTGGGTTTATACTACTTAGGTCCAACTCTTAATAGTTTCAAAAGTACTTGCAGTCCAAATGTAAAACATGGCATGTTTCTCACCCAAAGTCTAAACAATATATGTATAAAAGCGTGCTAAATGAACTCACCGTAAAGTGAATGATTGATTATTTAAATCAAAATTGAATCGCCTCGGAAATTTGAATGCAACTAATTAATTATAGGCCGAAAGAGTACACATTATTTCAAACAATTAAAACATCACATGTCGTATAGCTACACCACCACCTAATAGTTTTTATTAATTATTTAAAAGTTAAAACAATAATTAACTCGTACTTTGTTAAATTAAAGTATATATACTTGTACTCGTAAAGAAAATATTATTTTTATTTACTAACGCACATTTGTAAAAATGTATGAAGTAATTAATGATATTTTATGTATTAAGATTAATTGTTTAATAAAAGATGTATAAAAATAAAAGTAAATGCGCGCGGAGTTTAAAACTCAGTATCTTATCGTTCGACTCCATTTTTATACGTTTCTTATGTCCACGTTTCCGTATTAAAATAATTTATCAAAACATCATATTTATAAAGTTTAAACCCCTGATGAACAGTAACTTTTACTGTTCATCACAGTTTATATAAATTATTTTTATAAAATTAAATATGTGTAACTTGTTTAAATCATAACTCGTTCGTTATAGCTCCGTTTCTCGAGATCCTTATGTCCTTGGATTAGTATTAAGAAAATTTATCAAAATATTATATTTATAAAATTTAAAACCACTGATGAACAGTAGTATTTACTATTCATAACAGTTTATAAAAATTGTTTTTATAGAATTAATTATATATATCTTGTAAACTACGTAACTTGTTCGTTATAATTCCGTTTTTCGAGTTCTTTATGTCCGTGGGTTCGTATTAAGGAATTTTATCAAAATATTACATTTATGGAATTTTTATCTCCGATGAACAGTAATTTTACTGTTCATCACAGTTTATATTTGTTTTTTATAGGTTTATTTATATTAACTTTAATTCCATAACTTTATCGTTATAATACTTTTTTTCGAGTTCCTTACATGCTCATGATCCTTGTAAAGAGCACTATTTTTATAAAATATAAAACATAGGGTTTGTGGTTCGAATTCCAATAGTATGTATAAAGATATAATTAGGGTTTTCATTTTATAAGTTAGTTTACAATCTTTTTATTTAAGAACCTTGCACCATTATTTTACCAAGTGTTGTACCGTATAATTCACATGTATTTAGTCCTCTAAATGTTCATGTCCTTTGTCCATATTGAAATCATCAAATGCTTTTTATGACTTAAAAATGAAACTAGGTGGTGATTAACTTATGCAACAAGTATGTATACAATAGAAAATAAATGAATGAGTATTAATACTATTATATAGACCTATAGGAGTCAAGTAAGGAATTATAACACAAGATGTTAAACCCCCACCCAAGCTTCAAATCAAACCCTAATCAAGAAAACCCTTAAAAATGTTTTTTCTTGATAATCCTGTTAAATGTTCCCGAACCAAGCTTTCCCCACACCTTGAGTAGTCCTTAGGTAACCATAGAATGACACTTGAATGCTTGGAATACCTTGGTTGCAAAATTAAAATGAAACCCTAAATGTTATATGTGTGTCGTGGGTTTAGAGGAGGGGGAAAGGGATTTTTGCTTTGATTTTGCTTGTAGAAATGTAAGAGTATAATGGTGCACTAGTTACTTGCTTTATATAGCATAGAGAAAACCATGAAACAACCTTAAATCTAAACCATGAGCTTGAAGTGGTTAAAGGACAAATTGTAAGAGTTCTCCTCCTCCCTAGGAGGAGGCCACGGTTCAAGGGGGGGGGGGTTAAAGTGAAGAGACAATTACTAGAAGCATGAGCTTAAGGTACATTATGTAAGGTTTACAAGTTTAGGAAAGGTAAATATGATGAAAGATATATTTCATGGTAAAAGACCATATCCGGTTTGAGATAGATTAAGAGCAAAATAATTAATTTTGTAGTATGGTATAAATGTGGGTATTTGTTTTAAGTGTAAGAAAAGGTAAGGGCTTCAGGGTATGACCGAATAAAAATTAATGCGAAACGTAAGCGATTTAAACGTAACCAACAAAAATAAAATTAAGCAAAGTTTATAAATTAATACTCCTAATAATCATATAACACCATGCATGATGTAAACTTTAATATGTTTTGAACTGACCCGTTTACATTGATCTGTGATTTATAGTTTACGACGATTTAACTATAAGATAATAATTAAAAGCGAACTCGTATAACTCTAAAATAAATAATGGGAATTTATTAAAGTTGTAAATAACCTGAAAATGAAAAATGTTACAGTCTCCACCCGTTAGGAGAGCCTTGTCCCAAGGCTCAAGATGCGACATTCTCGAGGTTCGGTTTTTGTGAAGAGGTGCGATACTTTTCTCGGAACTGATCTTCGCGTTCCCACGTGAACTCAGGACCTCTCTTGGAGTTCCATCAAACTTTGATGATGGGAATACGACTTCGCCTTAACTTCTTGATCTCACGCTCCAAGATTTCCACTGGTTCTTCAACAAAGTGGAGTTTATCATCAATTTGTATTTCATCTAACGGAACGCCAATGCTCGACAGAATAAACACCTTCTTAGATTGGATACTGAAACATGCTATGAACCCTGCTTAACTGTTCAGGAAGTTCGAGTCTATAAGCAATGGATCCCACTTTGGCTACAACCTTGAAAGGTCCCGATATACCTTCGGGATTTAACTTTCCCCGGTTATTCTAAAACGTACGACCCCTTTCCAAGGTGATACCTTTAACATAACTCGATCACCAACCTGAAACTCTAAAGGCTTACGCCTCACATCGGCGTAACTCTTTTGGCGATCACGAGCAGCTTGCATTCTCTGCTTAATTTGGACAATCTTCTCGGTCGTTTCATGAACAAGTTCTGGACCGGTGAGCCGAGCATCTCCAACCTCAGCCCAACACACAGGTGACCAACACTTTCGGCCATAAAGTGCTTCGAATGGGGCAGCTTTAATACTAGCATGGTAACTATTGTTGTACGAGAATTCGATCAACGGTAAGTGTCCTTCCCAACCATTCCCAAAGTCTATCACACAAGTGCGTAACATATCTTCAAGAGTTTGTATGGTTCTTTCACTTTGTCCATCAGTCTCCGGATGGTATGCCATACTCATATCCAACCGAGTACCCATAGCTTTCTGAAATGACCTCCAGAAATTTGACGTAAACCGGGGGTCACGATCACAAATGATCGAGACTGGTATCCCATGCCTTGTGACCACTTCTTTCAAATACAGTTTTGCTAACTTGTCCATTGGGTCAGTTTCCCTCATTGGTAAAAAGTGTGCAGACTTAGTGATCGGTCCTAACAATTACCCATAGTGTCATTTTTTGTGTTTCACTTTGCGTTCTTGGGAGTTTGGTGACAAAGTCCATAGTGATATTTTCCCATTTCCATTGAGGAATCGCTGGTTGTACCAGTAAGCCAGATGGTTTTTGGTGTTCGGCTTTGACTCTTAAACACGTCAAACACTTGCTAACATAGGTGGCAATGTCAGCTTTCATGTTAGGCCACCAGTATAGTTGTTTCATGTCCTGGTACATCTTATCGGAACCCGGGTGAACAGAATACTTCGATTTGTGGGACTCATGCATAATCAGAGTCCTTAGATCACCATAGCGCGGTAACCAACTCCTGTTGTTTAGACACAAGGTTTCGTCCGCACGCGGTTCCAACTTCTCTTTCCTGGGCTTTTCTGGGTCCTTCGAATTTTCAATCAACATACCGCCTACGTCTTCAGACTTGAGGTTTTCTGGTTTTCTTGCCTCAATCTGAGCCTCCAAAATCCGCTTGGGAAGGTCCAAACCAATAGTCATAACTAAGGCCCGAACCCGTAATGGCTTTACTCGTTCCTTTCTGCTCAATGCGTCAGCCACTACATTTGCTTTCCCTGGGTGATAACGGATTTCACAGTCATAATCACTAAGCAATTCTAACCAACGGCGCTGTCTCATGTTTAACTCCTTCTGGTCAAGGATGTGTTGTAAACTTTTGTGGTCAGTGAACACCGTACATCTTGTCCCGTACAGATAATGCCTCCAAATCTTTAGAGCGAATACTACTGCGCCTAACTCCAAATCATGAGTGGTGTAATTTTTCTCATGAATCTTTAGTTGTCGTGAGGCATAAGCAATCACTTTTTCTCTTTGCATTAGCACTGCGCCCAACCCTTTGATTGAAGCGTCACAGTAAGCGATAAAGTCTTCATTTCCTTCGGGTAACGCCAGAATTGGCGCACTACATAATTTTTGCTTTATCAACTGAAAAGCTGCTTCTGCCTTGTCACTCCATTCAAACTTGATCTTCTTTTGAGTCAGCTTAGTCATTGGCTTGCATCTTTGAGAATCTTCAATGAATCTTCGTAGTAGCATGCTAAGGCTCCAAAAAATTTGATGAATCCTCCGTTGCGACTTAGTAGATCCCAATCTTTGACGGATTCAATCTTGGCAGGATCCACATGAATACCCTGACTGTCGATCACGTGACCAAGGAACTGTACTTTAGGGATCCAGAATTCGCATTTAGAGAATTTGGCATACAACTGTTCCTTCTTAAGCAACTCCAAGATTAACTTGAGGTGCTCTGCATGTTCTTGCTTATTCTTCGAGTATATCAGAATATCGTCAATAAAGACAATTACGATTTACGGTATGTTTGCAACACCCATCACGAGATCCATAAATACAGCCGGTGCATTAGGTCCAAACCATAACGGCATAACCTTGAAACCAAATGTCCCCATATCGAGTTCTGAATCGGTCTTTGGAATATCTTCTTCACGAACCCTAGTTTATGATAACACCGACCGTCAGGTCGATCTTTATGTAGATACTTGAACCTTGTAGTTATCGAACAATCATCAATCCTGGTAAGCGATAACGGTTCTTTACCGTCACTTATTAATCCGGTAATCAATGCACCATCCGGAATGATCATCTTTCTTATGACAAACAAGACCCGAGCTCCCAAGTGAGGAACTGGGTCTTATAGAAGCCTTTGTCTGAAAGATCTTTTAATTGGTCCGACAATTCCTTCATCTCGGATGGAGCCAGTCAATAAGGTGCCCGTGCTACCGGCGCAGCACCAGGTATCAAATCGATCTGAAATTCCACTTGGTGGGTTGGTGGAATACCCGGCAAGTCCTCGGGAAATACCTCAGGAAAGTCTTGAACTATTAGCACTTCTTCAAGTTGCTTCTCCTTCGACTTGTCTTCCGCCTTTTTCATAGTAACCTGTGCCAGAAAGATAGGACATCCCTCCAGCAAATACTTTTGTGTTTTGGTGCACGAGATGATGTTTAATCGGGACTCGTGACCGTTGTTGCTTCCGTCACCATGAAAAATTAAAATCTTGTCTCCAAAGGGAACACGAACGAGTTTCTCATCACAAACGATTACGGCATGATATTTAGCTAACCAGTCCATACCGATAATGACGTCAAAACTACCCATCTCTACGGGCATCAAGTCGATGTTGAATGGATGGTTTAGGAAGTTTAGAGTGCAACCCCGTATAAGTGTATTAACCTAAATTATTCTACCGTCAGCTAACTCGACGTCATAACCATGGTCTAGAGTAGTTGGGATGATATCTATCAAAGAACTAACCGCGGTAGATATGAAACTTCTATCGGAACCCGTATTAAATAAAATCGAAGCATAACACAAGGAACGTACCCGTGACAACATTAGAGTTTGGGTTAGTTCCAGCAGAGCCCATAACATAAGCTCTTGCTACAACATTCCCATTCTCGGATCGATTTCCTTGATTTCCATTCTTCAGCTTTAGGAAGTCACTCCTGAAGTGACCTTGAACTCCATACTCAAAGCAAGTGATACCTCATGGATTTATCCCTTGGGTCCTTTAGTTATTGTTGTTGTTGTTATTGTTGTTGTTGTTAGCAGTAGGTCGACCTTTACAGTCACGGGCCGAGTGGCCAATCTTTTTGCAGTTAGTGAACTTTTGAGTACATGGCCCATCGTGGTGATAATTGCACTTGGTACATAGAGGTTTGGTTTCTCCATAAGGCTTCTTATCTCCAGGCCCAGCGGTGTAAGCCCGTGCTACATTATTTCTTTTGAACGGTTGTTGTTGGTGTTGGTTGTTCCTTGAAGTATTTTCAAATTTCCTCTTATTCTCTGCTTGACGTTCAGCTGCAGTGAGCATCTTTTTGTCCATC
>BQNB010119606.1:7972-20785 GCA_026074375.1 Tanacetum coccineum
AAAAATTTCCCTGAAAAAGGTGAGTTCATATATAACTGATAGATTTTACATCATCTAACTTAATAGATGGATATTTACATTGATGAAAATTGTGGGTTGTTATAGATAGAAATAGAAAAATTTCACTTTGACGCAGGAAATACAAAACTTTACACTAAAGCAACTAGCAACTTTGATTAAAATAGGCTTAATCTACACGATAGGCTAAGGTGTAAAGGTGTAATGAAACATATAATTTTTTTTGGTGTGAAAAAGAAAAGAATGGCTCAACAGGTTGTTATCGGGGATCTTACTCTAAAAGTGAGAGTAAATAAAGGGTTACACGGGGGTTTAACTAACCAGTGTAGTTAGTTAATTTTACAACATGTAGGCTTTTTGGTTTAATCCTAGAAATTTATTAGTTGAACATGTTACTCATCTAAATCCATAGTACTCATCATTGTGGTCTCGAGTGATATACCAGGCCAAGTTCTAAAGTCCACTGCATCACCGACACACTCATATTTTTGTAAAATTTTTAGTAAGCATTTAGAAACGGAATAGGCTTAATTCTCACAATATGCATCAAGGGTTATATTGCGCTAGGTAATGTAACTAATGATTTTTACAAAAGTCATGCTAATTTTTTTTTAATTTGGCCTATTTTTAAGCACTTAGCATGTTATTTTGTAAAAAGGAGGACAAGTACGTTTTAATTCTCCATCCCCCCACTTAAATTATACAACGTCCTCATTGTATAGATAAAACAATTAAATAATATGGGAAATATAATTAGAACAAAAAACTCCCTGTTGTTTTGCTCGTGACGATCCTCCAAGTTGAGTTCTTGAGCAAAAAGTGTGTTGACTAGGGCTTCAGAATGCCCGGATAAGTTCAACACATGTCTTTTTCAGAATATACCAGTGTTACAAAACAAGGTCTACAAAGCCGATTAATCGCCGATTAGACGCCACAAGGCCACCAACATTGCCGATTAATGTAACAAGGTCAAACAAATAGGTCAACCGTGGTCAACGGCGATCAACGGTGGTCAATGATGGTCAAACTTGCCCGAAACCTTCTAATCTTGCCGGAAGTACCTAAAACTCACCATAAACTTGTTTTGATCACTTATATTAACTGTTTAAATCTATTACAAGTTGGTTTTAGAAAAAAACTTGCCAATAATATCTAAAACTCGACGAAAATACACAAAACGTGCCGGAAATACCTAAATTTTGCCAAAAGGCCAATCCGATTAATCCCGCCTTGACCGATTACAAGCTACAAGGTGGTTGACCGCCCGGCTAATGATTCATAATTTTTGCAACCTTGGAATACACCATATCATTGTTTCAGCAAGGTCCTGCATGAAAGAGTAGAAGACGAGAGTGCAATTTCTATCTCGCTACAATGGTACAAGAAAACAATTAAACACATTGTACATGGATTAATACGCTGTATCCCAAACCCTAGGATACGCCGTATGGTTCCTGTAAAAACAATTACATTTTTAAAGTACTGGAAATTAAATACTGAGTTTAAGGACTGATAACGTCCAGACACGTCTATACGCCGTATCCAGAGGGGTTCGATGCGCCATATGGAGTGTCTGGGAAGATAAACTCATGCAACAAACAATTAAATAATGCGACAAATAATTAAAATGACCGGGTTGTCTCTCGGGAAGCGCTTTTGTTTTAGTTAGTCGTTTAAGCTCAACTTTTTCCTTCCATCTCTTCATTCTTCATCGATTCACACACACTCGTCTTCGTGAGCGAATTTCTTCATAATCATTTGGCATGACAAGTACTTCTTGCAAAATGGCATGCCGAGCACAACACCTTTTGTTACATCATCATCGTCAATGATGGTAAAACCTAAAATAATAGAAAATTTTCCAAAGAAAACAGGTATATCTATCAAGGTTTCGGCTAGCCTCTTCCCTTCATGATCGTTCTTGCCCTTAATTATGGAATAATAAAAGTTTTTTGTCATTAAATTAATAGACAAGGAAGGGAGGAGGTCAGCACTAACATACTTATACCTGATTACACAAGAAAATCTCATTTTATAACAATTAGAGTTGGTTTTAACAAAAGTTGGCTCAAAATCAACATCTTGATTTGTTTTAGGTTCTAGAGGTGTGTCCAAATCATTTAATTCTATATAGTTACCATAAATTAGGTCGAATGATTCATCCCCCTTTCCTATAACCTCTGTTTTTGAATTAATATTTTTCAGCATAAAGACCCTCTTGATTATGCTAGTGGCGGGCTTAATACTTTTGAAAACTAGTTTTTCTTCCTCGACCCTTAGAGTGAATTTTCTTTTATAAACATCAATCTTGGAAAGGGCAGTAGATAAGAATGTTCGACCGAGGATCAAAGAAACATCGTCATCCTCGGGTATGTCCAAGATGATAAAGTCTATCGGGAAAATAAATTTGTCAATCCTTACTAGCACATTTTTGGCAATACCCCTTGGTTGTTTTATGGTTCTGTCAGCCAGTTCAATGGTCAACCTGGTGTGAGATAAAATTCCTAGATCAAGGTTGGTGTAGGTAGAAATGGCATAACGCTTAAACTTGCTCCTAGGTGAACAAGGGCTTTATCAAAACAAATTTTATGAATAAAACAAGGTAAAGTAAAGCTCACTGGGTATTTTTATTTTTGAGGCAAGGTGTGATCATAAGCTTCTAGAATCTTCACATCTTGTGCCTCTCTCTAATCATCACAGCCGTAGTTTTGTAGTCGCCTTGGGAAGGGAACTGTTTCAGAAAATATGCTTCTGTGCTGTGTGCCCAATATGGCGTATGGACCACATCTGATACGATGTATCTCAGATGAATCAGCTTTAGCGGTTGAGATCGATTTGACCTGGTCTCTTGGGTTAGTCTCCATAGAGCTGGGCAGACTTTTGAATCCCCTTTCTTGCAAGACCTTGCTCATCTGTTCGATTTGTGTTTCCAAGGTCTTAATTGAAGCTCCTTGATTTCTTATTGCTGCATTAGTAGAAGCTCGGATCTCTTTGATTATCTTCAAGTTTTCTTCATGTCTTTTAGCTGATTCTGCCATAAACTTGGTCAGCGATTCTTCCATATTTGATCTCCGATCAGGATACGAAGAGTTTCCATTCTTTTTGTGACAACTCTGCCTTGAGCAGGTTAGTCAAACCGTTAGTATTAACTTGAGCATCATTATGTGCTATATAATTATGTGTTTATGTGATCTTATGTGTGTTTGGCTACCAATTCATGGAGCGTGATCGTCTCATTGTGATTGAGTTTATGGTTGTTATAGGCATTTCATTTTGTTCACATTTTAGTGACAATTAAAATGATGGTATAATTTTATGTGTGTACGTATTTATATGTATATGTATACGTATCTTTAAGTGTTAGTAGTTAGTAAAATTAAAAGTTTAGTTTAGAAAATATAGAAATTAGAACTTAGTTTTATTAAGTTAGTAAAATAAAATTAGAAATGAAATTTATTTACAGTCCTTTAATTTAGTTTTAATTTAAAAGGTTTAAAAGGTAGAATAAATGGGTTTTTATAAAAATGTTAAAATTAAGGGTTGAATATGTAAATAAAAAAAATATTAATTAATATATAAGGAGGGGGAACGAAATTTTATAGAAAAAAAAAATTTTTAAAGGGATGTTGTTTGGATCGGTTTGAAGAGGAGAGAAAAAAAAACACAATCCTAGTATAATTAGAATTCTAAATAGGTAATTATCTTAAACCTTTTTGTAAATCTTATAAATACCAAAAACCTACCCCTCTCTTTTCTTGTTGATCGGCTGGAAACCCAAGAAGAAAAAAAAAGATTTTGTTTATCAAGATCGAGTTGGTGATTTAGTGTTTCAAGAATCAAGGTTTTAGGTATGTTTCTTAATTTTTTTTAATCTTCTTTAGTTCTTGTATCAATTAATATGGTGGATCATTAGGGTTTTAAAAAATTCTGCAATTAAGGATGTATTAATCATGCTATAGTGATTAGGGTTTAATTAGGATCATATTGGTGTAAATGGTTAGGGTTAGATCGCGTTAATTTATGATTTAGGGTTTGGCAGATTTTAAGGCAGTGTTCAACTGAAGTTATCTTAATGATAAAAACGTTTTTCTTTATGACTCTTATGTTCATTGATAAGTTCATAGAGTCTAGTTTCCAAAAAGTCCGGCCCTGAAAGAACGGCTAGAAATTAGGAAGGAAATTTAGTTATGGGTCAAACAGTACTAACGGTCTTCTAGCAGTACTAAAATTAGCCTAGCAGTACTAACTTTAAGCCATGCAGTACTAAAGGATGGTTAGCAGTACTAAGCAATACCCAGCAGTACTAAGTACGTGCCAGCAGTACTAACTTGAACGAGACCCAGTAATCTAACTATGAAATTCCTCCAAAGAACTTGTCCATCACCAATCTCACTTTCTCTCTTTCTGTTTTTATGCTCACACATTATCTCTTAATTCTTTTTGCTCACCAATTCACTCTTTCTGTTTTTCACATAACTCTCTTTCTGTTTTTGAGCTCACAATTTCTCTCTATTCTTTTTGCTCACCAAGTCACACAATTTTGTACAAATTCCATCAATTCTATTAGTTTCAAACTGTCCTCCCCACTTCCAAGTGTGTAACCTCTTGAGAGAGGTGGATCATTGGACTGTATAGTTTTTGGCAAATATCAGCCATCAATGGATTTGATAATTCTTTCTCAGTTGCCATTTGCCCTGGAATACCCAATGCTTCATTGCAATAACATGGTGCATTGATAACCATATAGTTTTAAGTAAACTATCAACTATCAACAGATTTGAAAAGTCTTTACCAGAAGCCGTTTGCTCTGGACTAGCCAGTTCTTGATGTCTGTTAGACATGGTGAACTGATGACCATTTATTGTGTGGTGATTAAAACCAACACTTAAAGAACATTCATATTTTAGTAGTTTCCTTTTCTCAAATTAGCATCTAAGGGCAATTTCAATCCACATGTACCCGCAGTCTTAATGAAAACCTAAGCAGTATGAATTTTCTATGTACCAGTTGTATTAACTACTTTGCCATAGTAGTAACTTAGCTCAGCAGTCCAAATCGAGTTATACTAATAGTATTACTTGTCTGCAATAAAACATGAAATTATGAACCTCAAAAGTCATCATGTCATCCACAACCCATCTTTTAACTAAAAATTTATCTACAAACTTTATAACTCCAAACTATATCATCTTGCCTCCCCTGAACCAATGCAGCTATAGATTGATCATTCCAATGTTAACAATTAAGAAATTGAACCTGCTAACATCAAAAGCTTTAGTCAAAAAGATCTGACATTGTCATTAGTGTGACTCTTTCAGCCTATGGATAAGCTTCATCTCATAAGGCTTCTCTAATTAAAGTGGTGCCTAATCTTAGTATGCTTTTGTTTTGGATGTGAATACTAGATTCCTTACAAAGATATGGTGCCTCTCATTATCAATGTAGATCTTTGTGTTCCATAAATTGTACCCATAGTTAACATTTGATTTTTGAATCCATAAACTTGCCACATAGTTGGCTATCCGCAACAAACATATTCTATTTTTTATGCCTTGTTTGTAGAAGTTAGCCTAATTGTCTGCTTTTGCATTGCCATGAAATAAGTCTTTGTCAAGAAATTGACACCTCCTGTTGTAGATTTCCTATCAAGATTTGCTCTAGCATAGTCACTATCTGAGTAGGCTTCCAGGTCAAATGATGACACCCTATGATACCAAAGGCCTAGTTTGGGTTTGCCCTTGAGGTACCTAAAGATTCTCTTCACAACTTAGATGGGAGGTCTTTTAGAGTTACCTGAAACCTAGATCAGCACAAGACTGCAACCCATAATATCAGGCCTAGAAGCAGTCAAGTACATTAAAGAGCCAATCATGGACTATAAGATTCACCATCAGACATCAGCAGCTTTCATCCTTGGGTCAAAGGCCTTCTGGGTATCAACAGGAGTACTGGCAGTCTTCACATTAGCAAAATCAACTTTTCAGGATCTCTAGCACACATGCTTTATCTGACTATGAAACTACCATCTTCTTTCTGTTTGACTGTCATCCAAGAAAAGAAGGTAAGTCTCCCATAGAACTCCTCTAAATATATTTCCTCATGCCTCAAAATTCATCACACCAAGACCTCTTTGTCGAACCAAAAAATAATATCATCCAATAAACCTGACCAACATGATATCCAATCTTGGCCTTTTTGATGAAGAGAGTCTAATTAAGGTTCCTCTTTATTATCTACTCTTCTGCCTCTGTAGTAGAAGTAGCCACAATTGTCTGCTTCTTGCATTGCCATGAAATAAGTCTCCTGCCAAGAAATTAACAACCTCCTATTGTGGATTTCCTGTCAAGATTTGCTCCAGCATAGCCACTATCTAAGTAGACTTCTAGGTCAAATGATGACACCCTAGGATACCAAAGGCCCAGTTTAGGTTTGCCCTTGAGGTACCTAAAGATTCTCTTCACAGCATTAAGATGGGAGGTCTTTGGAGTTACCTAAAACCTAGAACAAGCATAGACTGCAAACATAATATCAGGCCTAGAAGCATTCAAGTACATTAAAGAGCCAATCATGGATCTATAAAGATGTACATCCACATCAGCAGCTTCTTCATCATTGGTCAAAGGCTTCTGGGTCTCAATTAGAGTACTGGCAGTCTTCACATTAGCAAAATCAAACTTCTTCAGGATCTCTGCAACATACTTATCCTGACTTATGAAAATATCATCTTCATTCTGTCTGACTTGTAATCCAAGAAAGAAGGTGAGTTCTCCCATAGAACTCATCTGAAATCTACTTTTCATTAATGCCTCAAATTTATCACACCAAGACCTCTTTGTAGAACCAAAAATAATATCATCCACATAAACCTGTACCAACAAGATATCATTCTTGTCCTTTTTGATGAAGAGAGTCTTGTCAATGGTTCCTCTTTTGTATCCACTCTTTAACAAGAAAGTAGATAAAGTAGCATACCAGGCTCTGAGAGCTTGGTGTAAACCATACAAAGCTTTTACAATCTTGTAGACCTTCTTAGGGAACTTAGGATCTACAAAACCTAGAGGTTGAGACACATACACCTCTTTACCAATTGTGCCATACAAGAAGGCTCTCTTCACATCCATCTGATAAACTATGAATCCCATATAAGAAGCAAAGGCCAAAAAGATCCTAATAGATTCAATCCTAGCCACAGGAGCAAAAACCTCATCATAGTCTATCCCTTCCTCTTGCCTATGTCCCTGGGCAACCAACCTTGCCTTATTTCTAACCACAACACCTCTTTCATCCTGCTTATTCCTGTAGACCCATTTAGTCCCAATTGCCTTCTTCCCATAAGGCAAATCTACAAGAATCCATACCTTATGAATCTTGAATTGCAACAGTTCTTCTTGCATAGCATCAACCCAACTTTAATCTTCAAGGGCTTTAGATATCTTTTTGGGTTCAATTTGAGATAGGAAGCAAGCAAACAAGCAGTGCTGGAAATCCTTATGATGATTTCTTCTCTGATTTTAAATATAACTTATAAAAGCATGAGCTCTAAAACTTTTGTTCACTTTGCTCCTTATTTAAACTGCTGATTTTGGATCTCCAAGAATTTGAGTTGTAGGATGAATAGAGTGTATCCTTGAAGTGGGAATAGGACTAACATTCACAGTGGATTCTAAATTAGTGAAGTTAGCCACTGCACCCTAATCATCATAAGATGCATTGGTAAAAATACCATCATTTGAATTGCTATAAAGATCCTCAAGAGCAGGTATTTGAGAATCATCTTGGTCAGCATAGTTGGTTAGATTAGGATAAGATGGTCCACCAGTACTAAGAACATTTGAAGGATTAGCAGTACTAAGTGGTGTGCTACTAGTAGCTCTAGCAGCTCCTGCTTGAAGAAGTAAATCCTCTGTACTTTGAGCAAACTCCTTTCTAAGAACTTCAGCTGCATCATTAGCCTCCTTTTCTTGTCTTTTAAGCCTTTCAAGCTCTTCCAAAAAGGCTTGATCCTCCTAATCTACTGGCTCCTTATTTGTATTTAAACCAGTATCCTTAGTATGTTTTCCTCCTTCATTCTTTGCTTCTGAGCTCTTGTCTGTTGAAGTATAAGAAGAATACATTGGCAGTACAAAGTAGTCTTGAGCAGGGTCAGCTTCCATTTTAGAATTTCCTGCATCAACATTATCTTGTATACCTGCACTATGATTAGCTTCTTCTGGACCTGCAATTTTGTTAGCTTGATTCTCTGATCTCACAGGCTGAAAATTCATTGAATCAGTTAAATAATCAATATCAAACAGCCAATTAGGTCCTTTCCTTGCAACATTTTGTTTATTTTCTAAAAAGTTTATATGCAGGTTTTCTTCAACTCTCTTGGTTTCTAAATTGTATACCCTAAAAGCCTTGCTATTTAGGGAATACCCAACTAAAAACTCTTCATCAGACTTCCCTTCAAACTTGCCCAGATGGTCAATGGTATTCAAGATGGTCACATGGCACCCAAAAGGTCTTATATAGCTTATGATTGGTATCTTACTAGTTATAAGTTCATAAGGTGTCTTATTTTGAGGCTTTGTCACTAATACCCTATTAAGGACATAACAAGCAGTATTAACTGCTTTAGCCCAAAAAATGTTAGGTAAAAATGAATCTGCTAGCATTGTTCTAGCATCCTCAATAAGGGTCATGTTCTTTCTCTCAGCAACTTCATTTTTTTGTGAAGTTCTGACATTATTGTATTCCCTCTTGATCCCTTTTGACCTATAGAATTCAATAATGTCCTTGTTCTTGAATTCTGTACCATTATCACATCTAATAGTTTTAACCTTTTGATTTAATTGGTTCTCTATTTGTCTTATAAAGTCCTTAAGGATTCCACTAGTTTCATCCTTAGTTCTTAAAAAGAACACCCAACTAAACCTGCTAAAATCATCAGTGATAACCAGGCAATAAGTCTTATGGTTTATGCTCCTTACAGATGTGGGTCCAAATAAGTCCATATGCAAAAGCTGTAAGGGCTGACTAATAGAGCTCACTATTTTGGCCTTACAGGAGGCCTTGTGTTGCTTTCCTTTCTGACAAGCAACACAGGTGTGGTCATTTTGAAAAATCTTTGAAGGTAAACCTCTTACAAGGTTTCCCTTCACAAGTTTGTTTAAGTTTTTAAAGTTAACATGACCCAAACCTCCCTATTGACATTTGTAGATTCAATCAACTGTGGCCTTTGCCAATTAACAAGTCACTCCGAAGGAACAAGTTTTCTTAAGTGAAATTGACATGTTGTTTTGTCTAGAGATTCCTAAGTAATACTTGAATTTTCATCAATCAAACTTAACGTCAGAAGACAACACAAAGACACTTCAGTGTAGTGAAGAGAACCTAGTTCTTCTTGTACACATCTGTGACCACAGAGAAGCAGATTTGAATATGATGTAGTTCTTTTCCACAAAACACACTCTCAAAATCTAACTTTCCTGTTTTTATTTTACCTTTACCATTTATGTAACCTTTACTACCTCCAAAAGCAACAGGGCCACCATTATAGTCTTGATATTCAGCAAGGTAGGCTTTGTTTCCAGTCCTGTGTCTGGAACATCCACTATCGAGAATTCCTTTGTTCTTTAAATCTCTTTGTGGATTATCCTGTACATCAAATAAGAGAAATTAGTTTCTCTTAGGGACCCAAGCCATCTTGGGCTTGGGTCTGCCTAGTGGATCTTCAGAATTAACACATTTTCTAGAATTTGATCCACCATTGTATTTGGAGAATTTATTCCAGTAATGTCTTTTGGGTCTCTAATTACAACCTGTTGAGGGCTTAACAGCAGTTTCCCTTTTGCCCCCAATAGCACTAACTGCTTTTACCTCAGCAGCATTAACTTTTTGATTTGAAAAATTTGTTCTTGGTGTTGTTGTTCTATTAAATGGCCTTCTGACAAGTGAATGAGACTTATAAAAATTATTTCTTGGTCTGATTTTATTCATAATGGGTCTTGCAGTATTAACTTTCCTAGTTGCTGCTTGACTAGAGAGATTTTGTCTAGCAGTATTAACTGGAATCCTACCAGTTATCGTTAGTACTGCTGTTGGAACAAACTTGTTTTGGTGATTCAATATTTGCACATTATTCCACACTGGTCTATTCTCCCCTTGACCAGTATACTTACCTTTCTTTTTGTTCAATTCAACTTGTTTAGCCATTCTTTTCTCATGAAAATCACAATCTTTAATAAGATGACTAAAACTGCCACATACAAAACATGCCTTTTTAGTAAACCCATATCCCAAACCCAACCTTTTGGACATTAAACCATTCCAGTCTCTCTTGTTAGCTTTAGGACTTGGACTATATGTGTTTTGTTCTTTAACAGTTTCCCTAGGAGTTTTTACATGCTTAACAGTATTAACAAAAGCAAAACTAGGTTTTTCCTGTTCTTTTGAAGGTTGAATCACATATTCATCATCACTGTCTGACTCATACTCCTCAATGATAGGAGCATCAGACCAAACTTTAGGTTGACTAACAACTTTGGGTTCAACTACAACTGGTTCAGGCACAGATTCAAGTGTTTCTGCACTAGAATTGGACTCACAAGAGTCATAATTACTGGTTTGAGTATCAGATTCACTAGTTTTAGACTGTTTTGGACCATATGTGAACATAGAATCATCTACTTCTCTATCAGGTCCTGAAGGCATGTAATTTCCTGTCATTGGAAGGGGAACTGCATGCATGCCTTCAACATTTACAAATCTATCATGCACATGACTATCTTCTACATTACTTGACCTACTGTCAAATACACTTTGAAGAACTTCATTTTCATAACTTAAGACACCATTATGTACTTGATCTCCATACCCAAGCCCAGATTTGTCCCTAGTACTCATCTGACTATTTAGCAGTTTACTAAGGCCTTTAGAAGAACTTTGAAAATTCTCAAGTTTAGTTTTTAGTTCTTCCTTTTCTTTTACAGCTTCTGCTAATAGTTTCTTATGATATGTAAGCACATCAGTTTTATCATCTAAATCAATTTTCATAAATCTAATCTTTTACTCTTACCAAAGTTGATTTTTTTGATGAGTAACTAATTAAGCTTCTACCTTTTTTAAAGCTTGAATATAGGCTTGAATTTCTATACTAGCATCACCAAGTTATTCTCTTTGTTCATCATATAATTTTTTAAGTTTAGCATATGATTCCACACATTCTTTTGAACAAGATTTTACCTCAGTGTCTGAGCCTGAATTGCTGTAAGCCATCAAAGCAAAGTTCTCTTATTCATCCTCCGCATGACCAGTCCAATCAACACCTTCTCCGTCAAGAGTTACCAAGGCTTTGGGTTCCACCTGTTTTCCAGGTCTCCTCCCATTGTCTTTTGCTCTATATCCAGTGTTCCTGCATCTCTTCTTCTGTTTTATTGATTTCCTTTTGATCTGCACTCTCTAGCAAAGTGCCCTGTGTTATGGCAATTGTAGCACTCAACCTTAGTCTTGTCAAAGCCAACTGGTTCCTTGGCATCAAACTGCAGCCTTCTCCCTGTCTTCTTGTAAAACTTCTTCAGTCTCATGGAAATCATGGCCACTTGCCATTTCAAGTCCATCTCTTCTAAATCAAACTCATCAACCTGTTCAAGATCTTCATGATCCAATTGTGGACCACTTGATTGATTAGCAAAGAAAGAGTACTTGAGTTCATCAGTGTATGATGAAGATCCTTCTTTTTGTGAGTTATGGCCAGAAGAAGTAGAAACACCATAAGCAGTACTAACATCATTAGTACTGTTAGTGCTTTCAGAAGAAACAAATGCTACATTCTGTGTGCTGGAAGATGATGTAGTAGAACCTTTAATATCAGACTCAAAGACTCTAAGATTGTTATAGAGATCATCAAAGCTAAGAGTATCTACTCCTGGCTTGGTCCTCATAATCAAGGATACTTGGGACCAGGAAGCAGGTAAAGACCTAAGAAACTTTTGATTGGCATCTTCAGTGGAGACACCTGCACCATGAATCTCAAGTTGACTCAGAAGACTCTGAAACCTGTCATAACCTTTGTGCAATCCTTCTGAGTTGGATATAGAAAAGCTTTCAAATTGTTGCTTGAGAATGTATTTCTGCATCTTCTTAGATTCATCATTGCCACCAAATCTGGATTTGATAGCTTCCCACATTTCTTTAGCATCAGTCATTTTGTGAAACTTTGCTAAATGGTCTTCTGGTATAGCCATAAGCAAGGTGGTTCTTGCGTTCCTTTCTCTCTCTCTAGCTAAAATTTCTTCAGCAGTTTTGGGAGGTAAAACCTTTATTTGTCCATTTGTGTCTGTTGAGACTTGTACTAGACCATTTTCCTTTTGTATGATTTCCCATATAGGATAATTTGTATGCCCCAAGTAATGTTTCATTTTCATGGCCCATATGTCATACTCACCATTCTTCAGAATATGGAGTTTAATAGTTGACAGAGTGTGAGGGGCTTGTTGTGTAGGTGTAACTGGTGGTGGTGGTGGATTATCATCATGAAATTCATCTTCTCCTGCCATTGAATAGATCTGAAAGGTAAAGGTTTATAATAGATCTATTTTGATTCTTCTTACTCAGAGTTTCTCAACAAGCTCTTATACCACTTGTTGATCCTAATGAATAGATCTTTCTAGCCTGTTAAGGGTGGTAGCTAATCTGGATAGATCCAAACTAACTACAAGAGAAAAAATGACTATGAAGAATATAAGTTGTAACATTTCCGTATTTTCAGGTCTTTTACGACGTCATCTATTTTACTAATTATTTATTTTTCTTTCT
>BQNB010119607.1:0-14193 GCA_026074375.1 Tanacetum coccineum
AACTTGGGATGGTCCTAAAACAAAATTTTTGAACAAATATTGTCCACCTGCTTGAACTACAAATAAAATGGAGGAAATCAACAACTTTTAGTAAGAACCAGATAAAAACCTTTACCAAGCATGGGAGCGATTTAAAGAGCTCTTGATGAAGTGTCCTCAACACTATTTAATAGAGATGCAAGAGGTAATCTTGTTCTATAATGGATTAGGAATTCCTACTCAATAGATTCTTGATTCAAGAGGTGCTATACCATCTAAGACTACTGCTGATGCAAAGATAGCCATCCAAGAAATGGCTGAATATTCTCAATAATGGCACAATGGAACGTCTAGGTCAAGAAGTATTGAAACTTCTAACGGATTTGCAGCTATATAAGTACAACTCAATAATCTTGGAAGAGTGGTCAAGAAAGTGAATGAAAAAATCTATGCTACTTAAGTTGGATGCGAACAATGCAAAGGACCCCATTACACCAAAGATTGCCCACTCAAAGAAGAACGGAAACCCCTTGAAGAAGCTTACTACATGCAATTTGGTGGACCTTTTCAAAGAGGAGGATATGCTGCAGCAGCACCGGGATTCTATCAAAAGAACAACGCAAATCTTTTGTACCAAGAACGAATGCAATCGACGGTTGCTGTCATTTGAAACCAAAGAGAATTGATTAAAACATTGGAGATTCAAATCGGGCAAATAAGCAAGCTAATACAGGAAAGAGGATTTGGAAGTCTATCTAGCTGTACTAAAGTGAACCTGAGAGATCAAGTCAATTAGATCTCGACTACTATTGAAGCTGATTTATACCTGATTTGCCATATTGGATCCAACTAATATGGCGTATCCACTTGACAGAACCGTACACTCATGTATGAGACAAGACAACTGACGATTCTGTTTCCAAGTTGTTTGAATGGGTACTACTATTAAGAAAAGAAAGGATCATATGGACCGTAATTCTCAGAAGCTTACTCTGAAGCTTCACATATCAATAATTCCATACCCCGAAAGGAGAAAGACCCATGGAGTTTCTCTTTACCTTGCTTTATTAACAATATTTGCTTTGATAATGCCCTTGTTGACTTTGGAGCTAGCATTAGTTTTATGCCTCTCTTGACCTACCTTAACTTAGGATTAGGTGTTAGGATTAAAAGACTTCATGATGATCTTGAAGTTATTGCTGCTAAGGTTAGAGTTACTGCTGCTAAGCAAAACTTAGTGTTGCTCATTAATCTTAATGAAAATTAAGCTAAGTAGTTAGTACTACTAGTATATATTGCTACTGCTAGTGTAACTTAGTACTGCTAGTGTAACTTAGTACTGCTAGTATATGTTAGTACTACTCGAGTAAAGTTAGTACTGCTAAAGTAAAGTTAGTACAACTGGTGAGGATTGAAAAAATATTTAAAGTAGTTACTACTACTTGTACACAGTTAATGCTGCTGGTGTATAAGTTACTACTGCTTGAAGAGAGTTAATGCTGCTGGTACAAAGTTACAACTGCTGATGAAATTCCAACTACTCAAAGATAAAGACTACTCAAAGAAAAGATAAAGATTGATTATGTGATATGTATAAGATATTCTTGTAAAAGATACGTATAAGTTATTTTTTAGAAGATCATGATAACTTAGGAAAATATTGTAAGCCGGTTAGGAATCCTTAGTGTATAAATGGAGGTCATAGGGTATATAATTCAATGTATCAAAAACAAGTTATTCATAGAATTGTCATAGCTTCAAGGTTTTGTAACCCTAATACTAGGAGAGTATTCGTATTATTTATAATAATAATATTGGAGCTTTTATTGTTGAATTATATTATTTTATAGTTTCATTGAAGAATTCTTCTTATATTAAAGATTAGGTTCCGCATAATCTTTAGTATTATCAAACTAAGTTGTGTTAGATTTATCTAGCATAAATAAACCTTATACAAGCTAAGGGATTAAAGATCCATTCAAGTGGTATCAATAAGTGGTATCAGAGCTTTTTGCTTTGAGAAACTTTGCTAAGAAGACATGGATCAAGACTCAGCACATATAGTAGATGCATCAAAAGTGCCTATGCTCAAACTAGGTGAATATGAACTTTTAAGGTTGAGGATGGAACAGTACATCCAGATGATTGATTATTCTTTATGGGAGGTCATAGAGAATGGTAACCCAGCCCCTAAAACAAAACTTGTTAAAGGTGTTGAGACTATAATTGCTCTTACAACTGCTAAAGAAAAGGCACTAAGGAGGTTAGAGTTGAAGGCAAGAAGCACTTTATTGATGGGCATTCCTAATGAACAACAATTGAAGTTTAACTCCAACAAATATGCCAAGTGATTGCTGCAGGCTGTTGAGAAGAGGTTTGGAGGGAATGCTGCTACTAAAAAGATTTAGAGGAATCTTCTAAAGCAGCAGTATGAAATTTTTACTGCATCTACCTTAGAAGTGTTAGATCATACCTTTGATAGGCTTCAAAAGTTTATCAGTCAGTTTGAGATTCATGGTGAAAGTATCTCACAAGAAGATGTGAATCAGAAGTTCTTAAGAAGTTTGTCACCAGAATGGAACACACATATCATTATGTGGAGGAACAAGCCTGAGATAGATACTTTAAGCTTGGATGATCTTTTCAACAACCTAAAGATCTATGAATCAGAGGTAAAAGGGATATCTAGCGCAAATACAAACACACAAAACATAGCCTTTATGTCCTCAAACAGCAACAACAACACAAATCGAGCAGTTAATACCTCTCATGGTACTACAACTACGAGCACTCAAGCTACTACCGTTAACTCAACAACAATTGACAACTTGAGTGATGTTGTCATCTGTGCTTTCTTTGCAAATCAACCAAACAGTCCATAACTTAACAATCAGGAGTTGTAACAAATTCAGCCTGATGATTTAGAAGAGATGGATTTAAGGTGGCAGATGGCTATGCTAACAATGAGGGCAAGGAGATTCTTGAAGAAGACTGGAAGAAATTTTCTGTAAATGGTAATTAGACCATTGGGTTTGATATGTCCAAGATAGAGTGCTACAACTGCCACAAGATGGGACACTTTGCAAGGGAATGCATGGCTCCATGGAACTAAGTAAAGAGTAATAGGGAGAACACAAGAAGGGTTGTGCCAGTGGAGACAATTACTTCCAATGCTTTGATCTCATGTGATGTTCTTGGTTATGAATGTAGTGATCAAGCCGGAGAAGGTCCAACTAACTTTGCACTCATGGCTTACATTTCCACAAGTTCTAACTCTAAGGTATCTACTGATTCAAACTGTTCATCATCTTGTTTAGAAAATGTCAAAAATTCTTAAAGAACAAAATGAATAACTCTTAAAAGACTTAAGGACATCTAAGTTAAATGTTATTGCTTATAAAACAGGTTTAGAGTGTGTAAAAGCAAGCAAGACTTCTAGTTTATAAGAAAAAATAAGTCTGTTTATAGAGGAAGATATCAAGGTCTTTAAAACGTTTGTGATGTTTATTTAAGAGAAGTTGCCATTACAAAGCTTAGGAGGAACTCTTGGAATTGGCGGACCTAGCAAGAAGACTTAAAAGAAAGATTGGAAAGTTCAGAACTATCAAATAGAAAATTTTGAAATATTCATCGTAAAAACTTAACAAACTAGTAGTCTGTCGAGATATCAGATAGTTGATAAGTGCAAAACAGGTTTAGGGTATAATGCTGTTCCACCTCCCTATACAAGAAACTTTATGCCTCCAACACCTGATTTGTCATTCTCTAGTCAAGAAGAGTTTGTAAATGAACCTATAGTTAGTGAGCCTACTGTTAAGAAACCTATAGCTGAGACTAGTGAAGTAAAGGCTAGTGCAGATAAGCCTAAGGTTGTTAAGAAGAATAATGGTGCTCAAATTATTAAGGATTGGGTGTCTGATAGTGAGGAAGATGATGTGCATCACGCTAAGATAGAAAAGAAATCTGTTAAACCTAGTTTTGCTAAATCTAAAGAGCAAGTAAAATCTCCTCATAAAACAAATGTTAAACAAGGTAATCAAAATAGGCTAAACACATATAGTCCTATAGGAAACAAAAGAAACTGGAATTACATGATGTCTCAAAGATTAGAAAGTAATTTTGAGATGATTAACAAAGCTTGCTATATGTGTGGAAGTTTTGATCATCTACAGTATGATTGTAATAACCATTAGAGACAGTTTAAAAATAATGAGATGGTAAAACCAGTGTGGAACTATACTCAAAAGGTGCATCACTAGAATTTTCCAGAATGACTCACCCCAATCCTAAAAAGAACATGGTTCTAAAAGCAGTATTGATGTGTTGTAGTGTGTTGTTGATTTATGATGAATCAAGTTTTAAATTTATATTTTGCCGACTAAACCAAAAATAACACTTTAACGGGCAGTGTACCCGATCGGTAGTAGTTTCGTGGTAAGTAGGGTGTCAAACACTTGAAGCGAGGTTAAATCTATCAATTTAATTAATATCTTGGATATCTAATCTATGTTAATTCTATTCTAATCTAAACCTATGTTAAACCTATGTCAGTCTAAATCCTAATTCTAACAGGAAAAAGAGGTTTTCAGCCTGAGAGAGTGGCACGGTTTGGTTCGTGATTACAATCAATTTAAGACACTGTTACCCACGCAAGCTAATAGACAAAAGATAAAAGAGCGGTTGAACCTTATATAAGAAAACTATATTAACCATTATTAATCCAATTAGAACGTTAGTTTATTTATTTAGTGCAATAATTTCTTCTCTTAAGGTGGCATATCATTCTTAGACTTAGGCGTTACATCTTACTAAGACAAAGACACAATAATTCTTTCACAATTAAAGCATCCGCATAAAGCATCATTATTTGCTGATTATAATATATCTTAGGGATTAAAGCAATGGTAATCTTGTTAAACCCCAGCTCATAAAGACTTTACCCACTTAACGCTTAATGGCAATCTATATACTAGTAGTACACTTGTCCAACTATCCAATGGAATCAGAACATTACTTGTTGAATTATCTAGGTCACATGCTAGTCAACACAATCAATAAACCATTGGCAATATCCAATTAACTAGTTAAGCCTGAAGCGTATCCTAGACACAGACTTAGAAGGACAATACTTGTGTAACTATTATTCTAGATGTATAAATTACTATATGTATAAATTACTATATGGAGAGCTATCCTGGACTCTAGATCCGCTTGGTCCACTTCACTAGATCTAGTTGAATGATAGGTCGCATACAAAAGCGCGTAAACAAGTATAAATTGATAAACATAAACAAGCACTCAACGATAAATTAAGAAATTGAGATAAACAAATACCAAACATTCAAATCTTCATAATAATGGCTCATACCTAAAGGCATTAGCCTTTAAATGTCATAATGATAAATTTGAAGAAGAAATTGTGAGTGGGGATGTGGGGGTAAATTTGATGGTGAGGCGCTCTTGCTTGACACCAAAGGTTGCTGGCGATGATTGGCTCAAGCACAACATCTTTTAATCAACTTTTACTATTTTGGGTAATGTTTATACCTTTGTGGTTGACCTGAGGAGTTATGATAATTTGATAGCTAAAGAGGCGGTTTAGAAATTAGGGTTGAAAATAGAGAATCGTCCCAAACCTTACAAGTTACAGTGGCTTAAGAAAGGTGGTGAGGTAACTATTTCCAAGCATGTCTGTGTTGCTTTTTCTATGGGAACAACATATAAAGATAGTGTTTGGTGTTTGCGGTGCCTATGGATGCTTGGCACTTATTGTTGGGTAGACCTTGGGAGTATGATCGCAACACGACACATAATGGGAGAGCTAATACTTAATGTTTCCTGTTTGATGGTGTGAAGATAACTTTGATAGAAAAATTCCCAAGGCTATGATTCCTTTACTTGAGGAATTTTCTGATGTTTTCCCTGATGAGTTGCCTGATGGATTACCACATTTGCATGACATCCAACACCATATTGATTTGGAGCCTGGTTCATAATTGTCTAATAGGCCACATTATAAAATGAGCCCAGGAGAGCATGAAGAGTTGTGTAGGCAGGTTGAAAAATTGGTTTCTAAAAGCCACGTTCATGAAAGCAAGAGCCCATGTCCTATTCCTGCCCTATTGACTCCAAAGAAGAATGGATCATGGCATATGTGTGTTGACAACAGAGCCATCAACAAGATTATTGTAAGGTATAAGTTTCCTATACCCCGCCTTGATGATTTGCTTAACCAGATTAGTGGTGCTACTATTTTCATGAAGTTGGATTTGAAGAGTGGGTATTACTAGATTCGTCTTAGACCTGGTGATGAATGAAAAACTGCCTTTAAGACGCGTGAAGGGTTGTATGAGTGGTTAGTGATTCCTTTTAGTTTATCAAATACACCTAGCACATTTATCCGTATGATGAATCAGTTTATTAGACCTTTTATAGAGAAGTTTGTGGTTGTTTATTTTGATGACATTCTCATTTATAGTGCTTCTTTCAGTGAGCATGTTAGCATGTGAGCCAGGTCTTGACCTTGCTTTGCAAGAATAGTTTTTATGCATCCACGAAGAATTGTGTGTTCATGACCCCTAAGGTTTTGTTTTTGGGTTATGTTGTTTCTGGTGAAGAAATACAGGTGGACGAGTCTAAGGTAGCGGTTGTTTAGGAGTGGCCAACTCCAACTACCATTACTAAAGTTAGAAGTTTTCATGGGCATGCTTCTTTTTATAGGCGGTTCATCCCGAATTTTACTTCCATTTGATGACATCAAATAACGTCTATTTTATAGCATCATTTATCCCATGTAATAAACCCATTTTGTATAATTATTGAAAAGAATTGTTACTTAATCATTTGTATTTGAGAATTGCAGTAATTACGGAGTACTTAGTGAAACTTGACTAAAAGGCACACATTCTAGAGCTTAAACAAAGATATTTAAAAGATTAATGTTCTGACAACCAATTTGCCGTATCCATCAAGGAAGATACGGCGTATCCGTGCCTACACTCACCAAAGACCAAGAAGGACAAAAGACCAATACTCCGTATCCAGAGAAGATCAATACGCCATATTGAAGATATAGAAGGTGAATATTCTAGATGATATCAATCTTGGTCCCTACTCCAAGAAACTCCAATACGTCATATCTAACACCTTGGATACTCCGTATCGACATCGACTCTAGACCCTATAAATACAAAACTCAAAAACGAGTTTTAAGTGTGCTAAATCATATTCTCGATGCCTAAACCACAAAAGTCAATTTTTAGAGGAGAAAAAGAGCATAAGAGGTCTTGCAACGCATTCCAATCCATAGGAGACAACGTCTAATTTCTTATACTTTTGTAATCGTTCAGTTTTTGGTATCATTCGTTAACACGGTTAGTTTACCTTGGCTAAGCTATTACTCTTGTATTAATTTTGATTTTTGAAGGCTAATACCTTCGGGTATTAGCCATTATTATAAAGATCTGAATGTTTAGTTTTGCTTAAATTTTGATTGCTTAATTTATCATTGTATCATTGATTATGTTTATCACATGATACTTGTTTACGTGCTTTTTTATGTGACCTATCATTCAACTAGATCTAGTGATATGGACAAAGTAATCTAGATGCCAGGATAGCTCTCCATATAGTAATTTATACATCTAGAATCATAGGATCACAAGTATTGTCCTTTAAAAACCATGCTAATGATACACTTCTAGCTTAACTAGTTAACAGAAACTGCCTTTGGTTTATTGAACAAGTTGACTAGCAGGTAAACCTAGATAATTCAACAAATAATGTTCTGATTTCATCAGATAGTTGGACAGGTGGACTACTAGATTATAAATTACCATTAAGCGGTAAGTGGATAAAGTCTTTATGACCTAGGGTTTAACAAGATCACCATTGCTTTAATCCCTAAGATAGATTATAATCAATAAATAGGGATGCTTTATGCGGATACTTAATTTGTGACAGAATTAATATGTCTAGGTCTTAGGATGAAGTCCCGCCTAAGTCTAGGAATGATATCCCTCTTCGAGATAAGTAGTCATTGCACTGAATAAATAAACCAACTTCTAAATTAATGATGGCTAATAAAGTTTTCTATTATAAGGCTTGACCGCTCTTTTATCTTCTATTAATTTGCTTACGTGGGTTAAAGTGTTCTGAATTGATTGTAATCACCAACCAAACCCGTGCCAGTCTCTCAGGCTGAAACCCTCCTTTTACCTGTTAGAATTAGGATTAGAACTAACATAGGATTAGCATAGGTTTGACTTAGATTAGATAACCAAAATATTAATAAATTAAGAGATTTAAGCTCGCTTAAAGTGTTTGACACCCTACTTACCACAAATCTACCACCGACCAAAGTGTTGTTTTTGGTTAAGTCAGTAAAATATAAATTTAAAATATGAATCATAAAAATATACACCACACAACGACACATCAAGTTTTTGGTGCCATTGCCAGAGAGTGAAAATTAATCTTGATTTTTATTTTATATTTTGGTGTTTAACATTAGATTTAACCCTTAGGAGTAGTGTAAATTAGACTGATTAATATGGCATATTCACTTCTATTGAATACGGCGTATCGATCATCTAAAATAGAATCAGAATCTTAGTTTTCATATTTGATTTCCGTGCTAAAATTTTTTCTATCCTAAAGAGCCTATCCTATTGATTGTTTATCCTTTGTTTCAGATAGTGCATGACAAGGAGTTCAATGGACGAACTATTCACACCTTTCAAAGATCCAGAACGATAATTTCGATCATCTAAGAAGCACTTCAAGACACTAAGTCTTGACGAATTGAGATCGCCTAATCTTAATTTATTTTCTGACCAAGCGTACTCAAAGGAAGAAGTTGCAAAAAAAATGGCGGAAACCATGGAGCAGTACATGAGAAAAACTCAAGCCGATTATGGATCGGGAGTTGCTAGTCCTAAAATCGAAGACAAGGATAACTTTGAACTAAAAGTCTAATTTCTCAAAGAACTACGTACAGACACCTTTACCGGTTTGGATCATGAAGACGCGAACGAACACATTGAGAAAGTTCTTGAGATCATCAATCTATTCCAAATTCTAAATATTACTATAGACCAAGTGATGCTTAGAGCATTCCTCATGTCTTTAACTGGAGCCGCAAGCCGTTGGCTGATAAACAAACAAACTAGTTCAATTACAACTTGGGATGGTCTTGAAACAAAATTTTTAAACAAATATTGTCCACCTGCTCGAACTGCAAAGAAAATGGAAGAAATCAACAACTTTCAACAAGAACCAGATGAAAACCTTTACCAAGCATGGGATTGATTTAAAGAACTCTTGATGAAGTGTCCTCAACACTATTTAACAGAGAAGAAAGAGGTAATCTTGTTCTATAATGGATTGGGAATTTCTACTCGATAGATTCTTGATTCAAGAGGTGCTATACCATCTAAGACTACTGCTGATGCAAAGATAGCCATCCAAGAAATGGCTGAATATTCTTAAAAATGGCACAATAGAACATCAAGGTCAAGAAGTACTGAAACTTCTAACAGATTGGCAGCTATACACGTACAACTCAAAAATCTTGGAAGATAGGTCAAGAAAGTGAATGAAAAAGTCTATGCTACTGAAGTTGGATACGAACAATGTAAAGGACCCCATTACACCAAAGATTGCCCAGTCAAAGAAGAAGGGAAAGCCCTCAAAGAAGCTTACTACAATCAATTTGGTGGACCTTTTCAAGGAGGAGGATATAAAGCAGCAGCTCCGAGATTCTATCAAATGAACAACGTAAATACTTCACACCAAGAACGAAGGCAATCTATGGAAGATACCCTGAGCAAGTTTAGCAGTGAATCAGTAAAGAGACATGAAGAAAACTCTAATTTGATTAAAGAAATTCGAGCTTTAACGGATGCTGCCATTCAAAACCAAAGAGTATCAATTTAAAATGTTGGAGATTCGAATCGGGCAAATGAGTAAGGTACTATAGGAAAGAGGATTTGAAAGTCTACCTAGCTCTACTGAAGTGAACCTGAGAGATCAAGTCGATCTCGACTACTATTGAAGCTGATTCATTCCTGATACGCCGTATTGGATCCAACCAATACACGGTATCCACTGGACAGAACCGTACACTCATGTACGAGACAAGACAAATGACGATTCTGTTTCCATGTCATTTGAATGGGTACTACTATTAAGAAAAGAAGGGATCATATGGACTGTAATTTTTAGAAGCTCACTTTGAAGCTTCGTATATCAATAATTCTAGACCCTGAAAGGAGAAAGACCTAGGGAGTTTCACTTTACCTTGCTTTATTAACAATATTTGCTTTGATAATGCCATTGTTGACATAGGAGCTCGCATTAATGTTATGCCTCTCGACCTACCTTAACTTAGGATTATGTGTTAGGATTAAAAGACTTCATGATGATCTTAAAGTTACTGCTGCTAAGGTTAGAGTTACTGCTTCTAAGCAAAACTTAGTGCTGCTCAGTAATCTTAATGAAAATTGTGCTAAGTAGTTAGTACTGCTAGTTACTACTGCTAGTATATATTACTACTGCTAGTGTAACTTAGTACTACTAGTGTAACTTAGTACTGCTAGTATATGTTAGTAGTGCTAGAGTAAAGTTAGTATTGCTGGTGAGGATTGAAGAAAATATTCTAAATAGTTACTACTGCTTGTACACAATTAATGCTGTTGGTGTATAAGTTACTACTGCTTAAAGAGAGTTAATGCTGCTGGTACAAAGTTACAACTGCTGACAGAATTACAACTACTGAAAGATTAGAATTGCTCAAAGATAAAGACTGCTCAGAGAAAAGATAAAGATTGATTATGTGATATGTATAAGATATTTTTGTAAAAGATACATATAAGTTATTTGTTTAGAAGATCATGATAACTTAGGAAAATATTGTAAGCCAGTTAGGAATCCTTAGTGTATAAATAGAGGTCCTATGGTATAGAATTCAATGTATCAAGAACAAGTTATTCATAGAATTGTCATAGCTTCATGGTTTTGTAACCCTAATACTAGGAGAGTATTCATATTATTTTTAATAATAATATTGGAGCTTTTATTGTTGAATTAAGTTATGTTAGATTTATATAGCATAACTAAACCTTATACAAGCTAAGGGATTAAAGATCCATTCAAGTGGGATTAACAAGTGGTATTATAGATTTTTTCTTTAAGAAACTTTGCTAAGAAGACATGGATCAAGACTCAGCACATATAGTGGCGGCATCAAAAGTGCCTATGCTCAAACCAGGTGAATATGAACTTTGGTGGATAAGGATGGAACAGTACATCCAGATGATTGATTATTCTTTATGGGAGGTCATAGAGAATGGTAACTCAGCCCCTAAAACAAAACTTTTTGAAGGTGTTGAGACTATAATTGCTCCTATAACTGCTGAAGAAATGACACAAAGGAGGTTAGAGTTGAAGGCAAGAAGCACTTTATTGATGGGCATTCCTAATAAACATCAATTGAAGTTTAACTCTTTCAAATATGACAAGTCATTGCTGCAGGCTGTTGAGAAGTGGTTTGGAGGGAATGCTGCTACTGAAAAGACTTAGAGGAATCTTCTAAAGCAACAGTATGAATATTTTACTGCATCTACCTAAGAAGTTTTAGATCAAACCTTTGATATGCTTTAAAAGCTTATCAGTTAGTTGGAGATTCACGGTGAAAGTATCTCACAAGAAGATGTGAATCAGAAGTTCTTAAGAAGTCTGTCACCAGAACGGAACACACACACCATTGTGTGGAGGAACAAGCCTGAGATAGATACATTAAGCTTGGATGATCTTTTTAACAACTTGAAGATCTATAAATCAGAGGTAAAAGGGACATCTAGCATAAATACAAACACACAAAACATAGCCTTTGTGTCCTCAAACAGCAACAGCAGCACAAATGGAGCAGTTAATACTGCTCATGGTACTACAACTGCGAGCACTCAGGCTATTATTATTAACTCAACAACAATTGACAACTTGAGTGATGCTGTCATCTGTGCTTTCTTTGCAAATCAACCAAACAGTCCACAACTTGACAATGAGGACTTACAACTAATTCATCCTGATGATTTAGAAGAGATGAATTTAAGGTGGCAGATGGATATGCTAACAATGAGGGCAAGGATATTCTTGAAGAGACTATTAGGTTTGATAAGTCCAAGGTGGAGTGCTATAACTACCACAAGATGGGAGACTTTGCAAGGGAATGCAGTGATCTAAGGAACCAAGAAAACTAGAATAGGGAGAACACAAGAAGGGTTGTGCCAGTGGAGACAACTACTTCTAATGCTTTGATCTCATGTGATGGTGCTATTTATGATTGGAGTGATCAAGCAGAAGAAGCTCCAACTAACTTTGCACTCATGGCTTACACTTTTACAAGTTTTAACTCTGAGGTATCTACTGATTCAAACTGTTCATCATCTTGTTTGGAAAATGTCAAAAGTCTTAAAGAAAAAAATGAACAACTCTTAAAAGACTTAAGGACATCTAAGTTAAATGCTATTTCTTATAAAATAGGTTTAGTGTCTGTAGAAGCAAGACTTCTAGTTTATAAGAAAATTAAGTCTGTTTATGAGGAAGATATCAAGGTCTTATAATGTAAGATTCAGTTAAGAGAAGTAGCCATTACAGAGCTTAGGAGGAAGTTAGAATTGGCTCAAAAACAAAAAGATGAAATTCAGCTAGCTAACAGTAGAAAATTTTGAGAATTTATCTGAAAACATAAGCAAACTAATAGACTGTTAGATAGTTTATAAGTGCAAAATAGGTTTAGGGTATAATGCAGTTCCACCTCCCTATACAAGAAACTTTATGCCTCCAAAACTTGATTTGTCATTCTCTAGTCTAGAAGAGTTTGTAAATGAACCTATAGTTAGTGAGCATACTGTTAAGAAACCTGTAGCTGAGACTAGTGAAGCTAAGACTAGTGAAGCTAAGGCTAGTGCAGATAAGCCTAAGGTTGTTAAGAAGAATAATGGTGCTCAAATTATTGAGGATTGGGTGTCTGATAGTAAAGAAGATGATGTGCATTAGGCTAAGATATAAAAGAAAACTGTTAAACCTAGTTTTGCTAAATCTAAAGAGCAAGTAAAATCTCCTATGAAAACAACTGTTAAACAAGGTAATCAAAATAGGCTAAACACACATAGTCCTAGAGGAAACCAAAGAAATTAGAATTACATGATGTCTCAAAGATTAGAAAGTAATTTTGAGATGATTAACAAAGCTCGCTATGTGTGTGGATGTTTTGATCATCTACAGTATGATTGTGATAAACATCAAAGACAGTTTAAAAATAATGAGATGGTAAAACTAGTGTGGAACTATACTCAAAGGGTGAATCATTAAATTTTTTCTAGAATGACTCATGCCAATCCTAAAAAGAACATGGTTCCAAAAGCAACATTGATGTGTTGTAGTGTGTGGTTGATTTAAGATTATTTAAGTTTTAAATTTATATTTTACCGAATAAACCAAAAACAACACTTTAACGGGCAGTGTACCCGATCGGTAGTAGATTCATGGTAAGTAGGGTGTCGCACACTTGAAGAGAGGTTAAATCTATCAATTTAATTAATATCTTGGTTATCTAATCTATGTTAATTCTATTCTAATCTAAACCTATGTTAAACCTATGTCAGTCTAAATCCTAATTCTAACAGAAAAAGGGGGGTTTTCAGCCTGAGAGACTGACACGGTTTGATTGGTGACTACAATTAATTCAAGACATTGTTACCCACACAAGCTAATAGATAAAAGAAAAAAGACCGGTCAAACCTTATATAAGAAAAGATTTTAAGCACAAGTTTAAGAATTTTCCATTTTAATAATACCTCTTAACATGAAAATATTTCAAGCACAAGTTCTAGAATTTACAAATCCCCGGCACACTCATAATTTTCAACTGATACCACTGTTCCAGAAAAAGCGACAAAGACCATACATACACATCCGTAACGACGAAATAGACATATATGACTGTAATCAAACCCTAACTCGAACAGGCTAAAGGCATCAATTATCTTGGGTATCAAAGATGGATACCCGAAATCTTAAAGTCTAAGGGCGATCCTCACTTTTAATTGATGGCATAATATGCTAGTAACATTATCTATCTCGAGTCAGATTGCTTATGATCATGAAAATTTTAAATTTGTTATGGTTTTAAAATGTTTTCACTTTTCTAGG
>BQNB010119608.1:0-20785 GCA_026074375.1 Tanacetum coccineum
TGTAGCTTACCGACTCGAGCTTCCACAAGAACTTAGTTGTGTTCACAACACGTTCCATATTTCTAATTTGAAGAAATGCTTATCCGATGAATCACTCTTCGTTCCACTGGAAGAAATTCAAATTGATGATAAACTCCATTTCATTGAGGAACCGGTAGAGATCAAGGACCGAGAGGTCAAGCGATTAAAACAACGTCGTATTCCTATCATCAAGGTAGACGTCTACTTATTTCATCATCGAGACGTCCTTCTATTTGCTACCCCTTTTTTTTAAACCCAATCTATCGATTGATGACTTGCTTGAACGTATACAACTTATGATTAGGACTTGAATTATCTAGTTACCAGAAGTCAGGGGTGGTTGGTTGCAGACCTGGTTAACTATCACTTAAAGGAGTTACATTGTAGTGCTCAGTGTCACACGCAGAAGACGATGTGGATAATTTCAAGAGGTGTTGTACTTCTTATACTTTTTTGGTTGGGTATAGAGTACTTATAGATTTAATCTTGCACCGTTCTTCAATCAACAACAGTGCAAGCTTAAGTAACAAATTTGGGGGATTTTACTTTATTTTCAAGTTTGGTATATCGGGTTTACTTCACCAAGTGATCACAGCAATAGCCGACAGAATACGAGGTTGGTAAGTTAGCCAGAGAGTTTAAAGGTTGAGATGTAATCAGCAATTCTCACGGGATATTATTGTCCCATTCCAAGACAAAGGTACTTCACCGTCTAAGCAAAATTCTCAAAGTTCTTCAACAACATTCATATACAAGACCTTGATTATACCAAGTTTTCTTGATTCTTGCTTCATCTCCTCTACGGTTTCTGAAGACAAGAGGGCAATGCTTTGTTTGGATTTCAAGATTTGTGCTTAAGACAAGAACTTCTCGAGTATATGTGCGTATACGACAATGATGCTTCTGAGAGTTCGCAACTATCATGAGGGAAAATGTGTACATCCGGGACTTAGTTGACTTTGATGTTACCGTGTTAACTTTCAGGGGGAAGTAGTGTAGACTACTTTACTTAGTATATGGTTTAGGAAGTATTCTGCATACGTGAGAAGAATTGTTGCTGATTTCTTGCATGAACCCCTAAACGAATATTCACCAAACCCTAATGACAAGAAGCAGGAGTATTTGGTGTGGTTTGACTTCTATAAATTTCCGATGTGCACGTCAATGACAAGTAGAAGATTGTTCATGCTACATCAAAGTTTCAGAATCTGGTTAAGATAGGGATGTTGGTTTGGGGGGAAGTTGATTCAGAAACTTCGCCAAAAAGGAGTCTATGAAGAAAGCTTTTCAAGACATGTTGCATGAATTGGGGAGAAGTTAATCCAACTCATGCATACTATAATGGTTCCAAAACAAGTAAAGACAATGAAGATCCAAGCTGGAATACAATTTTCAAGACCAAGAGAACTCACAAGACAACTTCAGCTTTGGAAGCGCTTTAGAAGACTTTATTTAATTGTATTTGTACTTGTTAGGAACATTGTAAGTAATTCCGTATATGTCCACATATTGGGGGAAGATTGTTAGCCTTAAAATATGGTGACAAACACGGAATTACATTAGTTCATTTATAGAGTGACACATAGGGACTAATAATGACTAGTTACAATAGTTGTGTGTCACTAGGACTATAAATACCCCCTCCATACTTCCATGGAGGGGTGAAGCTCACATTTGTAAAGTGTGTAAGTGTGTGTTTTCTCTCAACACACACATCTTCCCATATCATATCTTTTTCTCTCTAATAATATGGATACTTTTCTTTTCCATTTTACCAAGCCTCCGGATCTTGTGTTATAAGGGTGAATCGTGATAACAATCTAAGATATTTCATGAGGTGCCATCTGAGTTTGTTTCAGAAATAGTTCATGACACACAAGATAACTCAGAAAAGGATGTTATTTTTAGTTTGCAAACACAATTAAAAGAAACCGCTGCATTAGTTGTTCATTTTTCAGATGAAAAATATTGTGCTTTAAAAGAAACTGAGAGCTTAAAAGTGGAAATAAAAAGTTTGCAAACTAAAAATATACGCAACTCTGGGGTAATATGTCAAGTCTTAGTGTGATGGTTTTTGTTAAAAACTTCATGTGTTTATACGACATGTTTGATTTATCAAATTTATGGAAATATTGTTATCACAGTTCGGGGTTCATAATTTCAGGGCCATGTAGTTTTGTTTTGTGGAGCAAGGGCACATTTGTAATCGTAAACCCTAGCAAACTCGTCAAAACAAAATACTCAAATTGAACCCCTACATTGAAACTCCCTGAGTAACGTGATACGATAATGGTTTTTAGTTTCTTCAAAAAGCTTGTCGGTTGATAAATTACGTTATATATAAGTAATTGATTTATAATGCGTCTCGATCGTGTGTTAATAACGATTAATGTGTGGGTTTTGATATAAATGAAGTTTTATATTATTAATATATTATTTTTATAATTTTTTATAAAAATATTATATTTTATATTTTTAAGAATACAAAAATGGCAATATATACCTTTGGTTTATAAACTTTTACAAATTTAGTCCTTTATGTATAAAGTATATATAATTTAAACCTTTAACTTTGAAACTTAGCAAAGATGGTCCTTATAGATTAAACCTTTAGGAAAATGCCATTTTCATGACCCTTTAGTTAAAAGTTTTCAGAAAGTTACGATTATATACCCTTGCATGGAATATAATTTACATATCAAGTCCAAAAAAGCATGCAAGTTATTTTAGGTTTCAAAATGATATTTGCAGGGCATAGCTTATTAAAATAATCAAAAATAAGATGTTCTAACGTAACAATAAGTTTTAGAAAAATGATTCGTTAGCTAAAAAAATCAAATGGGTTTTTTTTAGGGTTTTTTAATATAAAAAAACACCAAGGGTTGAGGATTCAAAGCTTCAAACAAGAGTTCAAAATAGTATTAAGGTATTATGAATATTCTAATTCAGATTTATAAAGGTCTCTATTGAACAAGTACTAAGCTTACTTGAGCTAGAAATGGTTTTCGAAATGGTAGTTTTCGTGGTTCATTACGCTAAGGGTACGACTTCAAGGGCTCCTTTTTCTTGATTTTTGGCTTTTATTCTGAGCTTAGGGACTTTACTTGATCCTTTTTGGTCTGAGTTAAGACTCCATTGTTGTACTTGATGAGTTTTGAGGTGTGTTTGAATGGTTTGCATGGATTCGGCTATTTATAGGGTTGAAACACCCTTGGTGCCCAAGTTTTAGCTATGAAAGGTGTCAAGAGCTGTAGATAGATGACTAATGGAGTCTATAGGGTGAGTGTTGTGAGCTAGAAGTGTAGATTTGCAAGGTGGAAGGTGTATGAGGATTTTCAGCTACAAGGAGGTGACGGTGACACTAGACCGAAGGAGATAATCAAAACAACCTTAGTTACTCAAATATAAAAACATTGTCTTAGAAGCCTTGAGAGCTTAAGGGTGGTGATGGCGGTGCTTGAAGGTGCGAGGGTGGCGTCTAGGGTGAGTCAGGTGTGATGCAAGGGAGGTGCTTAAGGTGCTTGGTTGCGAAAATGGGTAAAAATGCCAAAAAAGGGGTGTCGGGTTCATTTCATTTCGGGTTAGGGTTTTAGGGTTTTAATTCGTGTTATGGTTAGGGTTTAAGATAGTTTAAGGTTTAGGATCAGTGTTAGGATTAAGGTTTAGGGTTTAGTTTTAAGTTTTAGGTTTAAAGTAAAATTAGGGTTTTAGGGTTTTGTTTAGGGTTTAGGGTTTTAGATTAGGGTTTTAGATGACTTAGGGTTTAAGTTTAGGGTTTAGGAGTCATGCATTAAGTGCTTGTACCTTGTGTTAAAGTGGTGGTAAGAAACTAGAATGAATTTGGAGGTAAAATGACCTAGTTTGACTTTCTTGCATCATTGACTTGTACATTGAGCTTTAGAAAGTTATACATTATTTTGAAGGGAAAAGTTATTCAAATATGGTGCATTGTACACTTGTACACATGCTTTAAAGGCTTGCACATTCATTTTATATGTATACATTACATATAATTAGGGTTTTGACGTAAACATTAACGTTTAATGCTTGATTGTGGGAGTAAGTTGCTTTGAGGTTCTTGGTGATTTATGACGGTGCGCTCGAGAATCGTTCAATGGAAGACTAATCGCGCGCTACTTAGCGCGCTTCATACTCATAGAACTACTTAACCGTGTGTGCGCTATATACAGAGATATAGTGTGTTAGGATTTTACATGCAGTGTGTAGAGTGACGAGGTGAGAGTGTATATGTGTAGTGTGATGGAATAGGCATAGGTAGTTGCGTGAGCTCGTTTACTTTAGAAATGTAAATAGGGTTACATTAATGGAATAGGAATAAAAAAACAAAAATACTATTCCGTGGAAAAAGGTTGTACTTAATATAGTAAATAGATATTACATTGATGAAAATACTAGAAAATTACAGGTTGTTATAGTCTCCCAACCTTACAGAAATCTTGACCCGAGATTTAGTTGAGTGATGGAGTGATGGTTTGAAAATAGAAGTCCTTAGTTTTTGTAGTCCCTGGTCAGATGACCCACTTTGTTGCAAGTCTGACACTTAACAATGCATATACTCCTGTGTGCTCCTGCATCGGCAGTACATTGTAACACAAAGGAAGGTTTCCATGGTACCTTTTGTTTTCAGTATACCTTTTGTTCTCAATTGGGGTGGCAGCATAAGTTCTGATAGTTTCTTGCCTTTCATTCTGCTGGTGGTGGTAATCATTATTACGGTTGTGATTGTTGTGGTTATTTTGATAGTTGTCGTTGTTATGATTGTTGGAGTGGTTATTGTTGTTGCGATCATTGGGGTAGTTGTTGTTGTCGGTGGTGTTTCTTCTATCCTCAAACTTTTGTTTGTGATCATTGGTTTCTTGCGCAAAATTGTGTTTTATTACCTGCTCCATCAACCTCTGGGTTATGGTAATGGCTTCCTCCAGAGTTTGAGGCTTTGAAGCGGTAACATTTCCTTCAATACTCCAGGTAATCCCCCGATAAAGACTTCCATAAGCTTCTCGGTGTTTGGCACCATGTTTGGGCATAAGACTGCTAATTCCTAGAATCTTCTAACGTAAGTTTTGAGATCATTTCCTTTCACAGCCAAGTTGTAAAATTCGTCTTCCATTTTCTTGACTTCAATTCGAAGGCAATACTTATTGGTCAAGAGCCTTTTCAATTCGGTCCAGGTGATCCTGTTGGCTTGTTCTATCCCAATAGGTTGGGCGTATGCATTCCACTAGGATAAGGCGTCATCGGTTAGGGTACTCTGTCTTCCTCGACACACTCGCTACGAGAAAATACCAATTCAATACGTTCAAACCAGCGGATGAGACCAACAGCTCCTTCTGTACCATTTAAATAGGAAGGTTGACAACTCATAAACCCTTTGTAGATACTTATTACATTCCTATTGGTATTTTCCATGGTAGCAACTTATGCTTCCAGAGCTGCATCAATACCATCAACAATCAGTTGCCGGATAGCAGCCTGAGTCATAGTTGGTGTTTCAGATGTTGATGTTCTCTTGGGAGACATCTATCAATATATACAAGACAACATAAATAAGAACCCATAAAATGATATAGTCATATCATAAGTTAAGGTATGAAAATTCTCATTATAAAAGACTTGTGATCATTCTTTGATATTACATTGTAGGATATAACGGAAAATTTTGGAATTTAAGACTTCCAGAGAGAGATACAGAGATAATGGAGTGAGTGATCTAATAGGAGGTTTAGTGTTTCTAGATACAAAGGTTTGAGAAAATCGGATGGTAAGAGAATCATAGTAATCCCGGATAAAGATATAAGTCTACTCATATATACAGGATATAGGCTATACAATTTTGCTTAACACAATTGGTATTATGAAAACAACGAAGGTTATAACGGAATCACCACTTATATATACTTGTTTATATAATTTACATAGCAAATTGCAAGTGTCATTATTCAATACACGCACGCTCGCGCCGCGTTGGATTCTAGAAGGCTGTAAAAACGACACAGGATCTAAATCTGGTGGTGTTGTATTAGTGTGTTTGTTTTGTTTCGGTGTTATTTGCGATGTATGTTTTTGTTGGTGTTATGGTGTGTTGTGACCTTGTTTCTGTGATGTTTGTTTTTGTTGTGGTGTTTGTTGGTGGTGTTTGTATGTATTGTTTTTTTTTTTTTTTTTTTTGTTTTTGTTCTTGTTGTTTGTTATTGTTTTTCTGTGGTTCTCCCTTATTGTTTTTGAGTTCTTGGATCCTGTTTGGAAGACTCTTGATGATGAACCTGGATATCCTCAATAATTATTTCTTGGAGATGTACATTATAACAAGTTATATGACTTCATCAGGTTCCTCGGGACTGGTTTCACTTTCCCAGTGGTCGCGGTATTTATGATCCAATAATGGTAATCTAACTCTGCGATGACAGATCATCAAGGGAGATAGTCTGGTGGTGGTGTTAGTTGACCTAACCCGGTGATGAAGATCTACTGATGCAAGATGGAGATACTGGGGAATGGGTGATTCAATTGGATGAGTCTCAGTGTCTTTTAGGTGGTGAAAAAAAAAAAAATTTTTTTTTTTTATAAATCCTCGGGAGGAAAGAAATCTTGGGAATAGTCCGATGAAGTCGGGGTATAGTTAGGAGCATTTGTAGAGGAAAAAGCATACTCCACATCGTAATCAGAAGGGATTGGGTGTATGAAGACATGACTGTATAATAACCTAGTGGAAATAACATAAGTTATTTATATAATAGTATAATAGTTATTTTTTATCTGCTACGCAAATCTCTTACATACACTATTCGGGGAAATGCAGTGGCACGGAGGACTTTCTTGGATGGAAAAAGTAGTTATAGTTTAGGTTTTACCCTTGTTCTCTATAACCATGAGCTCTGATACCATTCTGTAACACCCCCATATTTGACATATAGCAGCGGAAGCTAATCTGGGGTATTACTTCATGGATCAGCAGACATAATCATAGAAAATGACTCAAAAGAGACGTTTTGGAAAATTTAGTTATCATTCAATATAATCAGATTTTTACAAAAGCAGGTCTCAAAATCTAGAAATATAAAGTTTAAATTATAACAGTTTAGCCCTCTCCAAGTACGTGCCACTCCGTGCTATAGTGGCTTCAATTACCTGAGTAAACAGCCTAAAAGGATCAACACAATGTGAGTGAAATTCATAAGGTTTATGATAAATAGCTGAAATAATGTTATCAAAACAGTGGGTTTCGATGTTATACACCTACGTGTAAATAATTGCTAAATGGAGTAAAGTACAATTATCATGGAAAACATTATTATCGCCCTAAGCTCATGAATCACATATTTAAACTCAATAGAACTGGAGAGCTCTATCGAAGACTTTACTGGGAGCTACTACCCAAAGAGATACTGGGGAGAGCTACTACCCAAAAGAGATTATGGTAAGCTAGCTATTACCCAAAGAGATACTGGGAGCTATTACCCAAAGAGATACTGGGATGTCTTATGGGAAAATGGAGGTAACTTAGGCAATAATATATCAGGATAACATATAGTTGGAAAAACACTTGTATTCATAGTTTATAGCATGAATCCCCCACGGGATTTAGAAAACATATAAAGATGGGACTATTCACAGTGATGGAACCATATCACATATCAAAATCACTTGTGTTTAATTTGTATAAAACAAGCATGTATCCCCCTCGCGGGTTTATAAAACATGTAAATAAGTAAAGGCGAGGCTATGAACTTCACAAAGTTTTTGAAAAGTAATCACATTGTTATAAAATAAATGAGTATGTAAAAGAGTTTGTAAACGAGTATGTAAGAGAGTTTAATTTACGAGCATGTATCCCCCTCGCGGGTTTATGAAACATTAGAAGATTTAAAAGCGAGGCTATGAACTCACCTTAATAGTACCAGGAAATCTGATTGATGGCAAAAGTATAATAGGTAAAAGTAACGGCTTCGCCACGCAACCTGGGGTAATATGTCAAGTCTTAGTGTGATGGTTTATGTTTCAAAACTTCATGATGTTTAACGTACATGTTTGATTTATCAATTTATGGAAATATTGTATCACTGTTCGGGCTATCATAATCCAGAGGCCATGTAGTATTGTTTGAGGAGCCAAGGCACTTTAAATCGTAAACCCAACAAACTTGTCAAAACAAATACTCAAATGGAACCCTCACATGAAACTCCCTAGTAACGTGATACGATAAGATTTTAAGTTTCTTCAAAAGCTAGTCGGTGATAAATTACGTTAAATATATAACGTAATTAATTTATAATGCGTCGATCGATGATTAATAACGATTAATGTGTCGGGTTTTGATAAAATCATATTTTATATTTTTAAGAATACAAAAATAGCAATACATACCCTTGGTTTATAAACTTTTACAAATTTAGTCCTTTATGTATAAAGTATATATAATTTAAACCTTTAACTTTGAAACTTGGCAAGATAGGTCCTTATAGTTATAACTTTAGGAAAATGACATTTTCAGCCCCTTTAGTTATAAATTTCAGAAAGTTACGATATATACCCCTATGCATGAAAACTTTTGCAAAACAAGTCCAAAAAGCCATGCAAGGTTATTTTAAGATTCCAAATGATATTTGCAGGTTATAGCTTATTAGTATAAGCTAAAATAAGAAGTTTTAACGTAACAAAAGTTTAGAAAAAGGATATGTTAGCTAGAAAATCAAAACGGGTCATTTTTAGGGTTTATATAAAAACACATGGGTTTGAGGATTCAAAGCTTCAAACAAGAGTTCATATATGATCTTAAGAGTATTATGAACATTATTGTATAGAATATAAGCTTATGGAACAAGATCTTAGGCTTACTTGAGCTAAAATGGGTCGAAATGGGGTTTTCGGGTTCGTACGCCTAGTAACGACTTCAAGGCTTCATTTTTCTTGATTCTTGGCTTCTATTCTGAGCTTAGGGACTTCTCTTGATCTTCTATTGCTGCTATGGAAGGCTAGAATTCCATTTGAGGGTATGAGATGAGATGTGTGGGATGAAATGAAAAGGGTGTATGTTTCGGCTATTTATAGGGCTTGGAAAGCCTTTGTGCCCAAGTTTCCTAGTTTGATTAGTGTCAAGGCTAGAGAGGATGACTAAGGGATGCTAGATGGTGAGTATGGAAGGCTAGAAACTAGACATGAAAGGTGTATGGTGGTGGAAGGGTCACGGCTAAACCACAAGGATGACAAGGAGGTTTTTGTTCACAAGTAGCTTACAAGGAGGTGATGGAGGTGCTTGTAAGCTACTTGGTTGGCTGCTTGTGATGTCATAGAGGTGCTAGGGTGCTTGCTTGAGGTGCTTGGTTGCTTAAAATGGGTAAAAATGCAAGAAAAGGGGTGTCGGGTTCATTTCATTTCGGGTTAGGGTTTTAGGGTTTTAATTCATGGATTAGGGTTAGGATTAAGGGTAGATTAAGGTTTAGGATTAGTGTTAGGATTGAGATTAGAGCTTAGGATTAAGGTTTAGGGCTTAGTTTTAGGTTTAGGGTTTAGTTTTTAGTTGAAAGTGAAATTAGGGTTTAGGGTTTTGTTTTTAGGGTTTAGGGTTTTAAATCATGGATTAGGGTTAAGATTAGGGATAGATTAGGGTTTAGGAGTCATGAATTAAGTACTTGTACCTTGTGTTAAAGTGGTGTAAAGTTTAAACATGGTTTAGAAGCTTAAATGACCTAATTAGGTTTTTAGGCATTATTGACTTGTACATTGAGCTTAAATGAGTTGTACATTGACTTGGAGGGAAAATATGATTCAAATATTATGCATTGTACACTTGTACATATGTTTGAAGGCTTACACATTCATTTTATATGTATACATTACATATAATTAGGGTTTTGATGTAAACGTTAACGTTTAATGCTTGTTTTGATATAACGTTTTGAAAAGTACGTTAAATGGATAATGTACTTGGTAAAAATGATATTAGGATATAGACTTGACATATTAGGATGTTTATATGATATAAACATAGATATAGATGGCATTGATAGAGGTTGTGTGAGCTCGTTTACTTTAGAGATGCAAGTTACGTTGCATAATGAGATAAAGCAAAAAAAATCCATTTAAAAGGTGACATCTAATTTAATAGATGGATATTACAGTGCATCTAATTTAATAGATGGATAATTACATTGATGAAAATTGTGGGTTGTTATAGTCTCCTTCCCTTAAGAGAAATCTCGTCCTGATATTTAGTTGGATGTCGGAGTGATGTTTGAAAACAGATGTGGATACTTGGCACGAATTTGATCTTCGCGTTCCCATGTAAATTATGGTCCTCTTTTAGAGTTCCATCGTACTTTGATTATAGGAATACGATTTTGTTTTAGTTGTTTGACTTCACGATCCATGATCTCTACTGGTTCTTCTACAAAGTTGAGTTTGTCATCAAGCCGAAGCTCTTTCATTGGAATGACAAGGGATTCATCAGATAAGCATTTCTTTAGATTAGAAATGTGAAAGTATTGTGGACATTACTAAGCTCTTCAGGAAGCTCTAGTTTGTATGCCACTGGACCGACTCTTTTAAGAATTTTAAATGGTACAATGTACCGGGGATTAAGCTTTCCTCATTTTCTAAAATGAATGACACCTTTTTGAGGTGACACTTTTAACATAACTCGATCTCTAACTTGAAATTCTAAGGGCTTTCGCCTTACATTGGCGTAACTTCTTTACCGATCTCTTGCAGCTTGCAAGCGTTATCGAATTTGCACTATCTTTTTAGTAGTTTCATGGATTATTTCTTGACGCGATCTAGCTCACTATTGAACGAATAGTTACAGCCCGAATAGACATACTGAGAAATTCCAAGTCTTAGAGACATCTGCCTAAGTGCTCTTGACAATAATTAATACAGAGCGGGGCTGTTCACATCTACACATTGGCGGTACTCCTTTTTACCGAAATCACTGATTGACATTAAGCAGCTTAAGACCCCAGAGCGTTATCAGAGTAGCGTACTTGACACTTTAAACTATTTCAGTATGTCATGGATTATTCAAGTTCCTGTATGTGAACATCCCAAATTCGACCCAACGATCAGGGTTGATCCATGCACTTTCGACTATTAGAAGTGCTCCTCGAATGGTGCTGCTCATAATATCTGCATGGTAGCTGTTAGATAGTATTAAGAATAATCTACAAAGTTAAGATTGGGACATTCGCCATCCTTTTTAGCAAAGGTCCTATGAACACAGGCTCCAGCATATCTTGATGTTTCTGGATTTCTTTCACTTTTCCATCGTTTCCGAGCATGATATGCAATACTCATGTCTAATGATACGCCAAAGCATTCTCAATGAATGCCAGAATCTGGACCAGTGAATTGTCTGTCACCATCGAGATATTAGAAAAAGCACGCCATGGCCGAGAGAACAATTTTTTGATGTATAACCTGGTAAGGGTTTCATACTATCATCTCTCGGGATAGGGATGAAATGGTGCAATTTGGTACAGAGCGATCGACAATAACCCATCTTGTGTCATTCCGATTGGATGATTTAGGTAGTTATTTTGAGACAAAATCCAATTGTTATTCTCCCACACTTCCACATAGGAATCTAGGTTTTGTACCAATAAGCAAGGATGCTTCTGACATTCGCCTTAATCTCTAAACATGTTATACATTTGCCAACATATTCAGCCCGATGATTGCCTTCATGTTAGGCCAATAATAAAGTTTCTCTTACGATCCTTATACATCTTGTCAGAACCGGGTGAATGAATATTTGATTTAAGGGCGACTCAAGCATAATCAAGGTTCTCAGATTAACCAAAGAGTGGTACCAACTCGATTTTTGATACAAACTGAGTCCATCAGGACGCACATTAAAATGCATTGTCCATTCCTCATAGGTTCTCATCTTTTGATGTTTTCTTCTTGGATGTGCTTCATTCTGGCTAGAGGACTTGTGATGTAATTTTGGCGATGAAACTACGTCCCATGACTAATGATCTAACTTGGAGTGGTTTGATTCGGCTTAAGGCATCTGCCACAACATTTGCCTTTTCAGGGTGATAACGAATTTCACAATCGTAGTCTGCGAGCAATTCTAACCAACGATGTTGTCTCATGTTCAACTCTTTCTGATTAAGAATATTGCTAAGACTATATGATCAGATGAACAACAGTAACACTTTGACTTGTATAGGTATTCTCCAATCTCCAGATTTTAAGAGCAAACACAAGTGCTCCTAATTCGAGATCATGAGTGGTATAGTTTTCTTCATGAGGTTTGAGTTGTCGGGATGCATATGCAATAACTTTTTCTCTTTGCATTAACACTGCTCCCAGACCTTGATGAGATGCATCAAAGTAAATGACAAAATCATCGTTTCCTTTTGGTAATGCTAAGATTGGAGTTTCACAAAGCTTCTGTTTTAGTAATTGGAAAGTCGACTCTTGATCTTTTCCTCAGATATACTTTTTGTTTTTCTGGGTTAATTCAGTCAAAGACTTTGCAATTTTTGAGAAATCTTTGATAAATCTCCGATAATAGCCAGCAAGTCCTAAGATTTGACGTATTTCTGTGGGTGTAGTAGGAGATGCCCAATTCTTAACTGCTTCAATCTTGGCGGGATCAACATGAAGTGCTAGATTATCAATTAAGTGTCTAAGAAATTGCACGATATGGATCCAAAAATCACATTTGGAGAACTTGGCATATAATTTCTCCTTTTTGAGTAATTCCAAGATTATTCTCAGATGATTTGCGTGCTCTTCTTTGTTATGAGAGTAGATAAGAATATCATCGATAAACACTATTATAAATTTATCCAAATATGGTTTACACACACGATTCATGAGATCCATGAATACATCTGGTGCGTTAGTTAAACCAAATGGCATCACTTGAAATTCGTAGTGTCCGTATCTTGTTCTGAAAGCAGTCTTGGGAATATCTTCATCCCTTACTCTCAGTTGATGATAGCCTGATCTTAAGTCAATTTTCAAATAGACACTCGAACCTTGAAGTTGGTCAAATAACTCATCGATCTTGGGTAATGGGTAACGATTCTTTACAGTAAGTTTATTCAACTCCCGGTAATCGATACACATTCTGAAAGATCCGTCTTTCTTTTTAACAAATAAGACAGGAGCTCCCCAAGGCGAAGTACTTGGTCGGATAAAACCTCGGTCTGCTAATTCTTGAAGTTGGTTAGATAGTTCCTGCTTTTCTGAAGGAGCAAATCTGTAAGGTGCTCGGGCTACAGGTGCTGCTCCTGGAATTAAGTCAGAGCTTTAAAGAATCCAAACAGACAACATTTTACTTGTTATTATCTTGGGATATTAAATTTTCAATGCTAAATAGTAGACTAAAGATACCTTCATATAATATAAATTGGTCAAATTTCTTTATGATTGGATGAATAGCTTGTTCGACAATGTAACAAAAGTAACACGGTTTTAAAAGTCTCTTCGTCAGTTTTTATAATTTCATTGTCAACATCTTTCTATAAATAGCTCGTTTTCCTTTCAAATTCTCGTTCCACTTTCGTTTTTCTTTAGCAACTTTTTTGGCGGAAACAAAAGCATCCTTAAAAGCAACTTCTGATTGAAGAATGATACATGAGTAGATAAGATAAAACTACAAGATAAAAGTATATTTGTGGGTGTAAAAAATAAATGTCCATTGATCAATGTAAATGATAAATGGTTTTTATGCAAAAATGGGTCATTTATATACTTAATATATTTAGGCTTAAACGTTCACACTCTATGCTTAAAAAAAAAAATGAAAACATGGGGCCTTTTAATCATATATCTATCAGCAGAGGGTGGAAAAGAAAATATGTACCTGACGTAAAATATATACAAGTCTTACGAAAATATAGGGCATTAAAAAATTATGGAGCTTAAAACCCTAGCTTTACCTGCCTTGACCCTTAACCTATGTGGTCACCAGCTAAAAAAACAACATACGGTCACATTGATGGTAATATGAAGTTGGGCTGGGCCTAGTTTTAGTGAGGTGTACTATATGACATTATGACCCAAGATAATTAAGATAAACAACGTGCCCAACTAAAAAAACAACATATGGTCATATGATGGTAAATATGAAGTTGGGGTTGGCCAGTTTAGTGAGTGTACTAATAAGACACCCCAAGATAATTAAGAATAAACAACGATTTGTATAGAAACGTGCGCTTCGTGTTCGTGGAGTTTTGCATACTAGTAGACGTTTTACAAATTTATTTAAAGTCTTTTTAGAGATATAAATACATGTTTGGTATTCCGATCGGGTTGTGTTATATAGGGTCGGGTTTTAAAAGTTGTTAAAAATCGGTTCAGTTCCACACATGCAGGCTTAACGCCAGGCCCAACGCCAGACCCCATGTCAGACCCAAAAGTGATGCCCATGTGCCTGCTAAATGTATAGTACGAGTTAGGCGAAGCCGCGCTTCGCGGTCGGTATGGTTGCGTACTGCGTCATTTTACGATTATTTGATACTTATTGTGACCCACTAAATAAAAATTTGCTATTTATATACGTAAAAAATAATTAAGGCATGTTTAGTCAATCTTTGATGGATCAAATAAAATATGTTAAAGCTCATTCTAAAAAACCCAAACTATAGCCCAAACGCGAGCCAAGTCGCAAGTTCAAGCACAAACGACCAGCGAGCCCAAGGCGTGAGCCAAGTTGCAAGCCCAAATGCATGCTAAATGTAATGTATAACATTATAAAATTATAATATTATGAACATGGTTATGTAATAGTACTTGTATTTGTTGAACTCTGTATGTGTTATGATCAAGATCAAGTCAGCAAGACTCGGTGCAAAATAGAGGTACTTAAAACGGCTCACTTAATATGATTTTTTATCGAGTCTTTTTCAAAAATGGCAACAAAAAAAAAGGGATTGGATGCATGATATCTGACTTATTTTGAATCCTCTTTCTTGCAGCCTAAAGCATATGCAGACAATTTCAAATGGGAAGGACTGAACTTTGTAAAAACATACAAAATAAAAAGCCCATTACACTTTAAATAAAACAAGAAAGGAGGACTTGATCTACTACTATATATGTACTAGTATTTTTTATAATAACATATGATATACTACGACGTTCTACATAGATACATTCCTTGTAGGATTCTTCATCTTTTCACACTTTGCAACTTAACTCTGAATCCTCTACACATGCGGCATTTGAAGCAGCACCAGCTTGTGAGGCTTCTCTTGTGTGAAACCTCCATGCAAACTTGTAATCCTTTGATTCACACGATATCCGCATTGCTTCACCAAATGCATTGACCGAATTCTTGTTTCCATTATTCACACCCACCCATTCAATCGTTGCCCAACACGAAAACCCACTTGACGAAGAAACCATCGAATCCTGATCACTAAAACTAAGCGCCACTTGGCCACAAATGGTTTTGCATGCAACCATAGAGTCGAGCCATGAACACTCAGGTTGACCCACCATCTCTTTATAAGCCGAATTCACTAGCCTAACATTGTTTTTCGAATCTGAAACAAAACCAGGCAAAACTTGTGCCTCTAGCTCTTTCTCAACTTCCTCCTCAGCCTTCTTTGTTACAACCGGTGAGTTATGGACAGAAACAGCATCATCTTTAACCGCACGAATAGTGACATAAGACGAAACGAGGCGAATTGGCCTAGGTGAGATAACATTTGATGTTGGTTTTGTTAACTGACCAAGAAAATCTTTTTCTTCGGGTATTTCAACCACCTTGTTGAGATCAATGACATCATCGGTTTGTTGCATGTCATGTGGTGACATAGGTAGTAATGGTAAGGTGACTAAATTAGTGGTTGTTGTTCTTACATGGAAAGGTGGTGATAGTCCTTGAAGTAGTGTTCTTGGTCTTTTGAAACTACTAGTACTTGTTGATGGTGGTGGTGGACCCAATGATGTCCTTCCTCTTTTTCTTGTCCTTGTTGGTCTTGATTGCAAATGAGGCCACACGTTTCTTAAGTAAGGTGATTGACTTATAGTCTGAGACATGGAAGAACCAGTAGAACCTGCAGATCCATCACCTTCACCACCAGTAGCCTCACCATTATTCAAACTAGTATGAGGCCTGGGTGCAATAGGCCTATATCTAGCCATGATCTCAGCTGTTTTAGCAGTTGAGGTATAAGGGTTCAAGGTTTGCAACATGGTGTTAAGCTTGTGTTGTGTGAAGTGAAGCTGTGAAATGTGTGTGAGTCTAAGGGGTGGGTTTTAAGGGTGAAGGCAAGCCAATAGGATTAAGGCAACCTAAATAAAAAGGAAAAGGAGGTTGTGACACTTGGAATGTGATGTGAGTACGTGTGGGTAAGTAAGAAAATAGAGTGGCAATGGCAAGGTGTCAAATGTAATAAGGAATACCCTTTTTTATTTGGGGAAAGAGTCTTCACTTGTTTTCACTTATCTTTCCTCATGCATTAATGTCTTTTTGTTGCAAGTTGCAACGCCTATTACTATATCCTATTATTTTATATTATATCATTTTATACTAAATATAACATATCAATATAAGTATTAAAAAGATTTTGAGACACGCGTTTTGTTTTTTGTTAGCAGTTTTATAGGGGAAGTCTGGTATTTGTTGTATTTTTGTAGGGGAAATAATTTGTATTTTTAATATTGGTTGAGTTATACATTAAATATTTTTTATACTGAAAGTGTCTCATACATATTGCGTGTAAATCATTGCTATTATGTTATGGTCCAATGGGGATTTAGCTTTCTTTGCCTTAAAATGGCTTGCAAAGTATTCTTCTTAATTATGATGCTAGTGTCAAGTGTGGTTGAATGAAGCTAAATCCCCACTGGACCGCATAAAAAACATATCTTGCCAATGCCAAATAAAATATAAAACTTTACAGAACAACAAATAGAATGATATAACATAAATCATGCATACACAAAACATTCAAAAGTATGCAGAACAATTAAATATAATTAAAACCATCCATCTTTCATTAAAAAATTAATCAATTGTATGGAGGTACTAAAAGATCCAAATAACTTTTTTTTTCTTTTTCAAATCTAGTATTTGATGAATAACAAGCCATTATGAACATAAACAACCTTATATAATACGAGTAGCAGAAAAATAGAAGATGAACAAATGTACCTAACAAGCGCGCATCTATGACACATATACTAGATTCATCAATCAGAAACCACAAGTTTGAAATTGTCAAAGGATGTGATCAACCGGATTTTTTATCAGACGAACCTTTGAGGTTAAGGTTGAACCATTTTTTCTTCGATTTGCTATGTTGCTGCTTTCACCTTCGCTAGCGGGAACTTTGGTGTTGGTTCCTCCTCCATTACTAACTTGACTACTACTCCCACTACCTGAGACTACAGACCTAGCTACCGTGAACGATGATTGGATACTGTTGTTTAAGAAGCTCATCCACCTGTATAATTTATCATCATATAAAACATAGTAAGCTTATAATCGTAGAAAAAAAATATGCTTGATTATATGATATTTTAACCCACTAATAAACATATGATAACACACAAGCACATACATTCTGCTTTTCCTGGGTGTATCTGTTGGTCACTTCTTGGAATCGTGCCAAAGCCTGCAAAAGATCAAATTGCCACCCATTTAGTTACGGATTATATTTTATCACCGACAGATCAAAACGGCGCTGTGTTTGGTTGAATCGAAAAGCTACGTACAAAAGATACAGGTCAAAAGTTGCCCACAAGTATATTTTATTGCGTAGAGCCTCCGGTATCATTTTAGTTAAAATAGGATATTATTATTGGCATAATATAGTTTTGGTATATTCTAACTAAATTGATTTGGAGGTTTAACACATCAAAAATAATAACCATCAGTTAATAAATAAAAGCATAAGTTGCCAAAAGGTTTTTGTTGCGTTAAACCTTGTCCTTGATTTGCTTTTAAAAAACTAAACTTTTTTTTAACCAAGAAATAGTGCCTTGGGTTAACACCGGACCCACTCATTTAAACCTGTTTAACAGACCCTAGCCATTTTGCACACAAAGAGGACAACATGCCTGTTCTGTACTCTGTTCTCGAAAACTGGCGTAGCTGTTCTCTTTCTCTAAACCCTGCTGTCAATATCCTTGAGCTTATCAGTTGTATCCTCGTATGTTGTGGCACAAATAGCCTCTATTGTGTACGAAGCTGTTTTGAAAAAATTATCTCCTGCAAGAAAAGACATTAGCAACTCTTCATTAAATCTTTTTTTTATTATAACAACATACAACCAAAAAAAGAAAACGTAGAGTTTCTAACCGTAGACAGCAAATATGTGAGTGCCAGATTTCAATTCCGAGACTTCGCACGGTTGAAGACCTTCTAACCTTTTAAAGAAGGCAGCTTCAGGGTCTTTAGCCATTGCCAACTACAAAATGAAAACAAGGGTGCTTTAATCACCAAATCAATTACACAGACTTAAATGGGCGGGAAAGTGTTATAGTTGCTGATGGCGCTTACCGCATTAACAGTTGAATAAAATGCAGGAAATACATCCCTGCGGATGTCACTTTACCGGTTTTCTCACTATCTTCCTGCACGAGATGAAGTCATAAATGATAAGTTTGGGGCAATTATTCCATAAAAACATACCATGCTCAAATAAATAAGCCCTCAAAATTTGTATGAAAGTAAGACGGAGAGTAAAGCAAGAATGAAAGATCAAGAACTAAATTCCAGGTGTCAGTTAAATATCAAGTGCATCAAGACCCGAACAAAATATTTTACATCATGTCTCAATGCGTGAATTTAACACTAGAACGCCAAGTAAATTTGCTACTTCTTAAAAACAAATGTGGTTATACTATGATGATTAGTTTGATATCCATGTAGCCCAAAATCAAGTCTTATTGGATGAAACTGCTTACGTACACCGTCACAGAAAGTGTTGTATCGCAGGTTATTAAATAATATCCGCTACATCTAGATCCCAATTATGATGACAACACAAGGGTTTAGCATTTTTTTCATCCATTTACCTAGAAGTTAACTGAACTTGTAAATGAAACAAGTTGTGATGAGTGAAATAAGTCTAAATATCATGATCTGACATTACAAAAAGAGTTAATTGCATAAATGGTCCCTGTGGTCTGTCGGGTTTAACGGAAACGGTCCCTTATCCTTTTTTTTCCAGATCATCTCCCCATGGTTTTGACCCGTATCGGGTTTGGTCCCTTGACCACTAATTCCGTTAGTTTGACCGTTAGTGGTCAAGGGACCAAACCCGATACGGGTCAAAACCATGGGGAGAGGATCCGGGAAAAAAGATGAGGGATCATTTCCGTTAAACCCGACAGACCACAGGGACCATTTATGCAATCAACTCTTACAAAAATATGACAAAAAGATTACATATGTTAAAGCTTCGAAAATCGAGGACCACTTGTGCAGTTGTGCGTTAATGTAAATAAGTTCAAGTGGTATCAAGTTCATAATGGGTCACATAAGAAAGTTCTCGTCGGCTAAATACCCAAGTATGGGATTACTTTGTAAGTTATTTAAGAGACGATTTTTGAAGAGAATAATTGGAGATTTTGCCATATACTTTGTAATAAATATTTTGGCAATTAACATTAATCTTTGAGCATAAGCTGGATTAAAGTCTAACCACTGATACTGATCATACAATCTTGCCGGCAGCTTATCTCTACATATTATGTAACAAGTAGTAGAATAGCACATAGCTACATCAGAGTTTGAGTGACTGTCGCCTCTCAACACTGATGAGAAAGTCAATGCAAGATAAAGTGTCCAAACCACTATAGATTTATATTCTGATTGGTTTCGTAACTATAGGTTTCCGCCCGCTAAAATTTTAGATAGAAAAAAAGCACCTAATGACTTGCTTATAGTCTAAGTCTGCTTAAATTTGAAATGGGGCCGAGTAAGATCTTTTCATATCCATTAAGCGTTCAATGAACCTTCAAGAGTTCCATCAATAAATGGCTTTTTATATTAAGACCAAGCAAGGTCCAAGATGAGAAATTGAGTTTATAAAACCAAACCATCCTTAGGATGCGTGTTTTTCCTTTTAAACTTAATCTTACTCCATATACCAGCAAAAGATGAGACCAATTCCTAGTTCAATATCAGGGTCTGGTTTATCTAAACGCTTTGCTATCTCTTCGCTTCAATACACCTTAATGATTAGATCCGCAAACGGTATGATTCAAACAGGGATCGAGGCATAATCACTCTAATAATAATTTGAAGTAGGCTAATAACATCTATCAGCATATTTGACTTGTATATTCTTTCTGAAAAGAAAAAAAAAATATTGAAGGGCATACTTGTACCAAAGTGATGTATGGGCGGAGTCGAACATCTTACATTCTTACAATTTACCCCTTGTAGTAAATATATCAACCATAAGTGTCCAAGTTAGAAAACCACAAAATTTGCATCTAAAATGGGTTTATAGACCTTCAGGAGACTCTAATAGACTTGTATTAAACCTGGTAGTATTGACCCAGCCCACTAGGCGAGCACCTCACTTTTACTAGGCAAAATCTGCTCATCCATATGGGCTATCATAATTCTTGCACCCACTCGTATTCACCCTTCATAAGAAAGCTTCCGTCCACTTGGAAATTAGAATACTTATAACTTATAAGAATTAAGAACGAGACCTTTTTACTCTCAATATGAGTGATTGTTACTACATGTATCTCCTATTCTCCTGTCACTCTGTAGGTTTCAACGTCTTCGTAGATCTTACTAGATTGCATTGAAGTTCTAATT
>BQNB010119609.1:0-20785 GCA_026074375.1 Tanacetum coccineum
AATGTTATCTTGCACTTGTATTTCAAACTTGGTTTTGTAGCAAAATATCGTAAGATCGATCCCTTGGTCCCCCAAAACGAGGGGGTAACCATCAAGGGGGATTATTGGTATCATTGAATTCTTTCTCTATACATCTCGACGATCAACTTTTTTGGATTAGACAAAAAGGGAGAGAAATGGATTAAAACTCATTAATAACTCGAAAATTTTATTTTTATTCAAAATGAGTTTATATTTTTTCATCATCAAAAAAGAGGAGATTTTTAATACAAATAATGCTTAAAATGTTATTTATATTTTTCTACTTCTCTACATTTTGAAGATGCTAAAATGTAAAAACATTCATGATAAAAATAAACGTTTACATGTTATTAATCGTAAACTTTCTTTTTGACATAAATCACTTAAGGTATAGATAAACAAATCATTGAACTTAATTATTGATCAAGAAATTAATTTTTCTTCTTAATCCATCACATTCTACAAAACTATATTTTTACATAATTACACAAAATAATTTTGTTAAATAAAAATAATGTTTTATTTAAAAACATAAATTTGAAATTCAAATTTTCTCCCAAAAACTGAATATAATTTACCAGGATAAACCTTCCCCACAAAAGGACAAAAATTAGAGCGTCAGTCTAGGTCGACTCCTATAGTGCCTAGGCGGCCCCCAGATATATCTGGACCGCCGGGACCGCCATCAGCTGACTGTTTGGAATTCCTGGCTATATATATTGCACTATTCTCAGCAGAAAAATAGATCTCTTTGCATGATTTTTTCAGTCCTCTTTCTCTCTCTAAATCTTCTTTCTCTCACTAAATATATTGATCACTAACATAGTTTAATCTTGTGTCAAGTGATCAAATCTCATATTCTATCTTCTTCCTTCTTCTATCAAGTGCAAGAGAAGAATACTCGTATTTGTGAAGAATGAAGTGTTATAGATTAGTGATTTCTCCTCTCTTCTTCTAAGATTTAAAACTCTATTTTGATTATCTTGTGTGATTGTGTAAATCCGATTGTGTGTAAATCCGATAGTGTAGATCTTGTGATTACGTAGTACTTGTGTAAGTGGTAGATTGGTTCTAGCTAAGATTAGGACTCAACATTTAGCTTAGTGTCGAAAAATAATATAAGCAACGTGTAAACAGTTTTCTCCACCTGAAGGGAGCTTGTTGAAATAGTGAAGTCTCGGGTCAGATACTCGAGGAGTGGAGTAGGGCGAAATAGAGCTTCGTAGCTGAACCACTATAAATCTTGGTTTCTTGGTTTGATCGTTCTTTCATTTATCTCTTTATATATTGTTTGTGTAGTTATTACAATTAGATAGTTATCTTGATTGGTTCATATTGTTGATTGATTGAACATACACTTGAATCTAACAATTTTAGAAGTAAAACTCAAAAATGCTAATTAACCTGTAAACTATTTAACCCCCCCCCTAGTTTCCACATGTAAGATTGTGTAAAAGGCTTTCTTTGTTGGGATGTAAAAATGTACAAAGGATTAATCACCTTCTAAATACGGAAACTCAAATAATCAAATGACATAATCCGTGATTAAGCACCAATAGGCATAATAACTAATCACCTTGATGCAAATAAGATAAGTCTTTTGCATCATAAGTAAAGCACTCCCCCAACAAGGGAAAGGATACATTTACGCAAAGTGGCCTTTGATTTAGTTAACCAATAAGGGAGTAAACCCGTTACATAATTAGAGAAGACGTAAGCACAGATTATCGTCATGTGAATGCTTTTATTTGATGGTATATTGAAAGTATGAATGTCCTATGTTTGATAAAAGAGTTTTGGCCTTAACCAGAGGCATTTAGTAAAGATTTAGTTGGCATTTTTTGTAAAACGGGAGGGCTTGTTTGGCTCATCTCTCTAAGTCTAAACCATGTTGCTAGATACCCTAAGAACACAATTATAATATACATACTTGTAATGAAAGATCCACTTTTGTTGGGTAAGATGAAATCCGACTTTCAAAAACCGAGACAGACGTTAACAGTCTCTAGCGTTGGACCAATTTTGGCCCGTCTTGGTTTTTGGCTATCGTTTGTGATTTTATGTGTCTAAAATATTTATTTGTCATCGTTAAAACATAAATGAGACTTAGTCAATATTGCACCAACACAACCAACCATCTTAACTCGAAGATAGATAAGCGAACAAACTCGCGAAATACAGCTTCAATCCCAAACTCGTAGTAAAGAATAACCTCATAGTCACTTTTTCATTTGAATACAAAATCTAGTCATGTCATGTGAAGTGAATCTTGATAAGGATCGATCATATGAATAATTGTTAAAGTGTTTGTTTGTGATGTGAATCGTTTAAGGTAAGCGTGTTTCCTAGGATTATATTTATTCTAATGCTAAATTCCCCGTAAATTATACTAATGTTTAAGTTTAAAGCTTATTCGCTTTAGTACAAACAAACCTCAAGTTTAAGGATATTTGATTACGTGTAAATTTGTATTGTCTTTAGGGGTCATTTGCCTTTAATTTCATGCACTTTGGTACATTTATTGCCTAAAATCCTTTATATTTGACTTTTAGGTCTTTAGAAATGCATTTGTTAGAAACATGCAAGGTTTGGGCTCATTTAGATGAAGATTGGAAGAAAAAGACAAAGTTTCATGTTTTTGATTGACATGTATTAAGTCATCACTTAAAATGCTCATAAAGATGATTTTGTGATATTATGTGATCGTTCAATGGACTGAGACGGCCTCCTTGATGCCATAAAACCCCTAACGTCATCACACTCTACAACTTGACGCCGTCACAATGAGTTGGTGGACAAAAACCCTACAGGAAGACGGTGGTTGCGTCACATGAAAAAGTTGACGCCGTCAGAACCTATTCTTTATACATAGTTTTGCATTGTTTTCCTAATTCGTGTAGATCATTTTGGAGGAAAACCTAACCCATTTAAGGGAGACTTCAAGTGCTTTTTACCTTGTGAACTCAATGTATCACTAAGATAAATTATTACATTAATCATTCAATTCATTAACTATTTGATTATGTCGGTTTCTTTTTCTTCATATGCTATGTTGGGCTACGTTTTCTTGTGTTTACTTATGATCGCATGAAATCTTGTATTGTTTAGTTGTTTTATATTGTATTCTTGTTGGTGTTTGTGCTTATCTATTACTTGATAATTGATTAAATTTTCAATAGTCATAACATGCGATAATAAATTGTGGTTGGACTAAGAACCACATAAACCTTGGAATTTGCTTAGGTTATTGGCCTAGCTGAGTCACCTAGGGTTCCTAGTACAATTTTGTGTCAACGAGAGTTGAATTGCGAGACATTAATGGGCTGGATAAATACATGCATAATAGTTAGTTATAGGAGGCGGACCAAGGCACTAGGCTAGTTATAATAGGGTGTAGGAGTTGGACCAAGACACTACACTATTATCGTTATATCCTCCTTATTCACCAATTAAGGCGTGGTAGATTCAGTAAAGACAACTAGGCAATATTAGAGAGTAGTGAACCTTAAGTAAATCTGTTTTCTCATCATATAAGTTTACACTAAATTTACTTTTCTTGTCATTTACTTTTCTCGCATTTAGGATAATATTAGTTTAAAATAAACATTGTCAAAACCCCGACATTTTACTTGCTATCTAATATATCTAAAATACTAAAAATACTCTTCTTCCATCTTTAGATCAAATTGGCATACTCTACTAACTTATCTCATTATTCCCTAGACAACATACTATATTACAACGGTTAGGTACACTATCTAGAGGGTCTTAAACTTGGATGTTGCAACCGCCGCGTCAATAATAATGTGTATTAACTAAGAGTATAACACAAACAAATTAAATTTAGTTGAGACCTCTTTTATTTTTTAGCCATATGATTTAATAAATAAAATTATTTTAAAAGATTCTACTTTGATCGACTATCTAAGATAAAATATTTTATATGTAATTTCATAATAAAATTTTTGACCCTATTAACTATAACGTTTTGAGCTTTGTCACCATGTTTAGAATACTTGTTACAAAGTTAATAATTTTAAATTTGGCAGACTGCACATAATTGTTTTTCACCAGGCAGGAAATAGGTTTCTATGCCAAAAAATTTCACCTAGTTAATTACTAGGACCCGGCCAAATGAAGCGTGCTACCTCTTGACCCGAAGGGGGTGAAACCCCCTTGACATGACCTCGGGTTTTGTTAAGGCCGGGTTCATATATATTAGCTCAAAGGAGTATGCATTTCACACCTTCTAACTCAAATCGGATCTTAATATGGCATTCTATTAGTCTCTAGTAGATCATAATCACTCAAAATAGTTGACGACAATAAAATCACGAACATGACATGTAAGTTCAAATATTTGGAAGTAAACGTTAATAGAATAACATATAGTTAGTGCTTATAACTTTGGATAAATTTGATCATTTAAGTATCATGAATACCATACCATATATACATATATTCGAGGTACCATCTTTTGTAATTGCTTAGCGACTCTTGTAACAGTCTATCCATCATATTGTAATTGTTTCGTTTAGCAACTTGCTAGTTTATGTATATCCACCGTTTAAAAAAATAACATATACTCGACGTCAAATGCTATTTTAATCATAATTCAGAAACATCCCCGTCCGACGGTCGTCCCTGTCTCTGTTCTCAACTTGTGTTTTTTATAATATACAAAACATGGTGAAAGTATCTAAAGAGAAAGCATAAGAGAAATTAAATAAATGTATGTGTCAGTTAATGTCTAACTGACAAGAACAAAAAGACTGAAGCTCTTTATTAGCTGTTAAACTACAGAAGGAAAATTTTCCAGTATATAACACAACTCAACTTAAACAAGTTTTGTATCACTCAATTAGAAACTAACTAAAAAAGAAGCACATGGCTTTCACTTATTCATCTCCTCTTAAGCATGAAATCATGCTACCTAATATCACAACTAAACCTCGTTTAGCTTCTGCAGTTTACCTTTTGTTAGGCTGATTCAGTGCCCAGTAATCAGCGCTTAGATTTTAAAAGAAATTAGGCTAAGTATTAAGGAACCCGCTGAGTGGGATCAGCGGGTATTGAAGAACCTCTGAGTAATGGGACTCAGAGGTTATGGAAGAACCTCTGAGTAAAGGGACTCAGAGGTTATGAAAGGACTCTCTGAGTGCGAATCCTCAGAGAGAAACCTCAGACGTATTCAAGTCAAAGACATCGTCAAGGAAGTTGAAGATTACTTGAAGACATACTCGTCAGCTGGGATGGATATCAGCTAGTATGTAGAAGGAATACGTTGAAGTTCTAAGGAGAGTTAGAGGTGGCAATACTCTGACTATCCTGTTACCCTCTAAAGAAGAACAAGTTGAGCTTAAAGTTTGTTCTCTGATGAAGGCAGGAAACTTAACAAGTTTTTATGGTGGGATAAACATTGGTTTAAGTTAAAGCTTGTACCAAGTACGAAGTTGACAAAAGTAGTTAACAGTTAGCAGAACTGTTCAATAAAGTATGGGCAGGTAGTTTCCAAGAATGGACGTGCATTAAATACCTCGTACCTCGTCCACTAGATTCTTGACACGTTGCAACTACCCCCACTAAGGACGCAACCTAGTATTAGTATAAATAGAGATGTTGTAAGGAGTAAATGTTATCGCTTTATTTGTTGTTTTTATTATAGGCATTTACTCCTTTGTCGAACTTACACAGTAGACCTCTGATCTTATCAACTGGCTATATAAGTTTGCTTTTAAACTTAATACTCTATCTAGTTTACTTGTTTAGAGGGTAAGCACATATTGTCATTCAACTTGTGCGATCTATAACACATTGTAATATTTTGATTCTTAATCAATAAAGCATTACACGATTGAAAAGTTATTACTTGTGTTATTTACATTAGATAAGTGTTATATTCCTTAAAGACGTGTTAATTGGGACTTTCAATTGGTATCAGAGCAGTGTTGATTTATAAACCTTTTAGAAACTGTTCTTTATTTTAAACAAATAAAGATCCAATCATGTCTGGAATTGTACCACCTATCCCACCACCTTTTGGTGCAAGTTCTGGCAATCCGGGTAACCCTTATGTTAATAGGGTTGACACGATACCTACAACTACTGACCCTATCAACACCACAACTATGACTAATGTAGCTCAAAGTGTTGTTGATGAGAACCTACCTCAACTACTTCATTCAAGAGGAGGGCCTCATGTCACAAATGTACCTGCTTTTGACAAAGAGGATTTCACGAGTTGGAAAGTTAGGTTCCTGGTTGTTGGGACTAAAAGCCTTCTTGAAGTTACTGCTGCTAAGGTTTGTGTTACTGCTGCTAAGCATAAATTAGTGATGTTAGTAATCTTAATGAAAAATATGCTAAGTAGTTAGTATTGCTAGTTACTACTGCTAGTGTAAGTTACTACTGCTAATGTATATTACTACTACTAGTTACTATTGCTAGTAATGTTAGTACTGCTAGAGTAAAGTTAGTACTACTAGTGTAACTTAGTACTGCTGGTGAAGATTGAAGAAAACTTTCTAAGTAGTTAATGCTGCTTGTACACAGTTAGTGCTACTGGTATAAAAGTTACTACTATTGGTGTTGAAAGTTAATGTTGCTGGTATAAAAGTTACAACTGCAAAAAGATTATAACTACTGAAAGGATAAAGACTGCTCAGAGAAAAGATAAAGATTGCTTATGTGATATGTATGAGATATTTTTGTAAAAGATACATATAAGTTATTTATTTAGAAGATCATGATAACTTAGGAAAATATTGTAATCCGATTATGACTCCTTGATGTATAAAAGGAGGTCCTAGGGTATGGAATTCTATGTATAAAAAATGAGTCATTCATAGAGTTGTTATAGCTTCAAGGTTTTGTAACCCTAATACTAGAAGAGTATTCGTATTATTTGTAATAATAATATTGGAGCTTTTATTGTTGAATTAAATTGTGTTCTTGTGTTACCATTTCATTGAAGAATTCTTCTTATATTAAAGATTAGATTTCGCATAATCTTAAGTATTATCATACAAAGTTTCTACTTTAGTTGTGTAGGATTTATCTTGCATAACTAAACCTTACACAAGCTAAGGAATTCAAGATCCATTGAAGTGGGATCAACAAGTGGTATCAGAGCTTGTTGCTTTGAGAAACTTTGCTAAGAAGACATGGATCAAGACTCAGTACATATGGTGGCTGCATCAAAAGTGCCTATGCTCAAACCAGGTAAGTATGAGCTTGGAGGATGAGGATGGAACAATAAATCTAGATGGTTGATTATTCTCTATGAGAAGTCATAAAGAATGGTAATGCACCTCTAATAACAAAACTTGTTGAAGATGTTGAGACTGTAATTGCTCCTTCAGCTGCTGAAGAAAAGACACAAAGGAGGTTAGAGCTGAAGGCAAGAAGCACTTTATTGATGGGCATCCCTAATGAACATCAATTGAAGTTTAACTTCATGAAAGATGCCAAGTCATTGTTGCAGGCTGTTAATAAGAGGTTTGGAGGGAATGCTGCTACTAAAAAGACTCAGAGGAATCTTCTAAAGCAGCAATTTGAAATTTTTACTGCATCTAGCTCAGAGGTGTTAGATCAAACCTTTAATAAACTTCAAAAGTTTATCAGTCAGTTGGAGATTCATGGTGAAAGTATCTTACAAGAAGATATGAATCAGAATTTCTTAAGAAGTCTGTCACCAGAATAGAACACATATACCATTGTGTGGAGGAACAAGCCTAAGATAGATACATTAAGCTTGAATGATCTTTATAACAACCTAAAGATCTATGAACCATAGGTCAAAGGAACATCAATCTCAAGCAGAAACACACAAAACATAGCCTTTGTGTCCTCAAATAACACCAGTAGTACAAATGGAGAAGTTAATATTGCTCATGGTGTTACAATTACTAGCACTCAAGCTACTGTTGTTAACTCAACAACAATTGATAACTTAAGTGATTTTGTTATCTGTGCTTTCTTTGCAAGTCAACCAAACAGTCTACATCTTGGCAATGAGGACTTGCAACAAATTAATCTTGATGATTTAGAAGAGATGGACTTGAGGTGGCAGATGGCTATGCTAACAATGAGGGCAAGGAGATTCTTAAAGAACACTGGAAGAAAGGTTACTGTAAATGGTACTAAAACATTGGGTTTGATAAGTCCAAGGTGGAGTGTTATAACTGCCACAAAAAGGGATACTTTGCAAGAGAGTGTAGGGCTCTAAAGAACCAAGAAAACAGGTATAGGGAGAACACAAGAAGTGTGCTAGTGGAGACAACTACTTTCAATGCTTTGATCTCATGTGATGGTCTTGGTGATTATGATTGGAGTGATCAAGCAGAAGAAGGTCCAAATAACTTTGCACTCATGGCTTAGTCTTCTACAAGTTCTAACTCTGGGGTATCTACTGATTCAAATTGTTCATCATCTTGTTTGGAAAATTTTAAAATTCTTAAAGAACAAAATGAACAACTGTTAAAAGACTTAAGGACATCTAAGATAAATGCTATTACTTATAAAACAGGTTTAGATTCTGCAGAAGCAAGACTTCTAGTTTATAAGAAAAATGAGTCTATTTATGAAGAAGATATCAAGCTCTTAAAACGTGAGATTTATTTAAAAGAAGTAGCCATTACAGAGCTTAGGAGAAAGTTAGAACTGGCTCAAAAACAAAAAGATTAAATTCAGCTAACAATAGAAAATTTTGAGAATTCATCTAAAAACTTAAACAAACTACTAGATTGTCAGATGGTTGATAAGTGCAAAACAGGTTTAGGGTATAATACAGTTCCACCTCCCTATACAGGAAATTGTTTGCCTCCAAAACATGATTTGTTATTATCTGGTATAGAAGAGTTTGTAAATGAGCCTACAGTTAAGAGGCCTGTAGTTGATCCTAGTAAAGCTAAGGCTAGTGCAGACAAACCTAAGGTTATTAGGAGGAATAATGGTGCTCCAATTATTGAGGATTGGGTGTCTAATAGTGAGGAAGAAGATGTGCCTCAGACTAAGAAAGAGAAGAAAGCAGTTAAGTCTAGTTTTGCTAAAATAAAGTTTGTCAAATCTAAAGAGCAAGTAAAATCTCCTAGGAAAACAACTGTTAAACAAGGTAATCAAAATAGGCTGAACACGCATAGTCCTAGAAGAAACCAAAGAAACTATAATAACATGATGTCTTAAAGATTAGGAAGTAATTTTGAGATGATTAACAAAGCCTGCTATGTTTGTGGAAGTTTTGATCACCTATAGTATAATTGTGATAACCATCAAAGACAGTTTAATAATAAAAAGATGGTAAAACTAGTGTGGAACTATACTCAAAGGGTGAATCATCAGAATTTTTCTAGAATGACTTACTCCAGTCCTAAAAGGAACATGGTTCCAAAAGCAGTATTAATGAGGTCAGACCTTGTATCACTTACTACTGCTAGACCAATTAATATTGCTCAACCCAGAACAACAGTAAATAGTGTAAGACCAATGACAAATGTTTTTAATAAAGCACATTCAACTGTTAGAAGACCCATTAACAACAAAACAGAAAGTAAAAATAGTAATTTTAATAAGAGGGTTAATACTATTAGTGGTAAGAATGTTAATACTGCTAGGCCAAAAGCAGTAGTTAATGTTGCTAGGCCAAAACTAGTACTTAATGCTGTTAAGGGAAAGCAGGTTAATGCTGTTAAGGCCTCAGCTTGTTGGGTTTGGAAACCAAAGTCTAAAGTAATAGACCATGTTTCTAAATACAACAGTGCATCAACCATTCTGAAAAGGTTTGATTATATTGATGCACAAGGCAGATCCAAGTAAGTGATGGCTTGGGTCCTCAAAAGAGACTGATTTTCTTACCACATGTGCAAGGCAATCCACAAATGGATTTACAAGACCAAGGAGTGATTGACAATGGATGTTCAAGGCACATGATAGGAAACATGTCCTATCTTACTGATTTTGAAGAAATTGATGGAGGATATGTTACCTTTGGAGGTAACCTCAAAGGAGGGAAAATCACAGGCAGAGGTATAATCAAAACTGGTAATTTAGATTTTGAGAATGTGTATTTTGTAAGAGAATTACAGTTTAACCTCTTTAGTGTCTCACAAATGTGTGACAAAAAGAATAGTGTTCTCTTTAATGACACTGAATGTATTGTTTTATCTCCAAACTTTAAGTTAACTGATGAAAGTCATATTTTACTTAAGGTTCCTAGAAAGAACAATATGTATAGTGTTGATTTAAAGAATATTGTTTCTAAAGGAGGTCTAACTTGTCTCTTTGCAAAAGCCACATCTGATGAATCTAAACTTTAGCATAGAAGGCTTGGACACATAAATTTCAAAACTATGAATAAACTGGTTAAGGGAAATCTTGTAAGAGGTCTACCTTCAAAACTTTTTGAAAATGATCAAACCTGTGTTGCTTGTCAAAAGGGAAAGCAACATAGAGCTTCTTGTAAGTCCAAAACAGTAAGTTCAATCAGCCAACCTTTACATATGTTGCACATGGATTTGTTTGGTCCAACATTTGTAAAAAGCTTAATGAAAAAGATGTATTGCCTAGTTGTCACAGATGATTATAGTAGGTTTAGTTAGGTTTTCTTTCTAGCTACTAAGGATGAGACTAGTGGCATTCTTAAGTCCTTTATAACTAGAGTAGAAAATCTAATAGATCAAAGGGTTAAGGTAATTAGGTGTGACAATGGAACTGAGTTCAAGAATAAGGAGATGAATCAGTTTTGTGAGAGAAAAGGTATTAAGAGAGAATTTAGTGTAGCTAGAACTCCTTAACAAAATGGAGTAGCTGAGAGGAAAAATAGAACACTAATTGAGGCTGCTAGGACAATGCTAGCTGATTCTAAGCTACCTACTACTTTTTGGGCTGAAGCAGTTAATACTGCTTGCTATGTGCAAAATAGGGTATTAGTAACTAAGCCTCATAACAAGACCTCTTATGAACTTTTTCTTGGTAGAAAACCAGCTTTAGGCTTTATGAGGCCATTTGGGTATCTTGTTACAATTCTCAATACCATAGATCACTTAGGCATGTTTGATGGTAAGGCTCACGAAGGATTCTTTATTGGGTACTCAATCAATAGTAAAGCGTTTAGAGTATTCGACAGTAGAACAAGGATAGTTAAAGAGAACCTGCATGTCCAATTTAGTGAGAATACACCTAATATTATAGGAAGTAGACCAAATTAGCTTTTTGATATTGATGCACTAACAAAGTCAATGAATTATAAGCCAGTTGTTGCAAGAAATCAGTCTAATGGTAATGCAGGTACAAAAGCATTTGATGATGCAAGTAAAGCTAGAATGGAGATAATACCTGGAAAATATTACATTATACTACCATTGTGACCTGCTGATCTACCATTCTCTTAAAATTCAAAGAGTTCTCCTGATGCTGGATTCAAACCTTCAGGAGATAATGAAAAGAAGGTTACTGGAGAACCATGAAAAGAAGGTGGTGATCCAAGTAATAAGAATGATAGTGTTAACAACACTAGCAATATTAATATTACTAGTGATGGAAACAGCACTAACAATGTTAATGCTGTTAGTTCAACTATTAATACTGCTGGCATAGAAGTTAATGTTGTTAGTAGTAATACAAGCATTAAACTTCCAAATGATCCAAATATGCCTGAATTGGAAGATATTGTGTATTCAGATGACTATGAAGATGTTGGTACAAAGGCTGACATGAACAATTTGAATACATTTATGCCTGTCAGTCCTATTCCAACTACAAGAATACATAAAGATCATCCAGTTGAACAAATTATTAGAGACTTAAATTTAGAACCTCAAACAAGAAGAATGACAAAGAATTTGGAAGAACATGATTTGTTTAGTTTATTCAGTAAAGAACAAACGATAAAGACTTTCAAAATTGCTTATTTGCTTGCTTTATATCATAAGAAGAACCTAAAAAGGTAATTCATGCATTGAAGGATCCAAGCTGGATAGAAGCTATGCAGGATGAGCTTCTACAATTCAAATAACAAAAGGTTTGGACCCTACTGGATTTACCAAATGGTAAAAGGCCCATAGGCACTAAATGGGTTTACAGGAACAAGAAGGATAAAAGAGGCATTATGATAAAGAACAAAGCAAGGTTGGTTGCTCAAGGGTACACACAAGAAGAAGGGATTGACTATGATGAAGTATTTGCCCCAGTTGCCAGAATTGAAGCAATTAGGCTATTTTTAGCCTATGCCTCATTTAAAGACTTTGTGGTGTACCAGATGGATGTCAAGAGTGCTTTTCTTTATGGTAAGATTGAAGAGGAAGTCTATGTTTGTCAACCACCAGGATTTGAAGATCCAGACTTCCTTGACAGAGTATACAAAGTAGAAAAGGCACTTTATGGACTGTATTAAGCTCCTAGAGCTTGATATGAAATATTGTCAACATATTTGTTGAACAATGGGTTTTAGAGAGGAAAGATAGACAAGACTTTGTTTATCAGAAGGGACAAAGGTGATATTATGTTAGTTTAAGTATATGTAGATGATATCATTTTTGGCTCTACAAAGAAGTTATTATGCATAGAGTTTGTAAAGATGATGCATAAGAAGTTTTAATGAGTTCTATGGGTGAACTCACATTCTTCTTAGGACTACAAGTAAAGCAGAAAGAAGATGGGATTTTTATCAGTTAAGACAAGTACGTGACTGAGATTTTGAAGAAAAAGCACACCTATGGAAACTCAAAAGCCTTTGCTCAAGGATGAAGATGGTGAAGAAGTGGATGTTCATTTATATAGATCAATGATTGGTTCATTGATGTATCTTACTTCTTCAAGACCTGATATTATGTTTGTAGTGTGTGCCTGTGCAAGATACTAAGTCAACCCAAAAATGTCACATCTTCATGCTGTGAAAAGAATTTTTAAATACTTAAAAGGTCAACCTAAATTGGGCCTTTGGTATCCAAAAGATTCACCTTTTGATTTCGTAGCATACACTGATAGTGATTATGCGGGAGCAAGTTTGGATAGGAAGTTTACAACAGGAGGTTGTCAATTTCTTAGGTGCAGATTGATTTCATAGCAGTGCAAGAAGTAGACTGTGGTTGCTAATTCTACAACAGAGGCTGAATATGTAGTTGTTTCAAGTTGATGTGGCCAAGTGCTTTGGATTTAAAATCTTGCTTGATTATGTGTATAACTTTATGTATACAAATAAATATATTGATAAAGAGAGTACTATATGCATAGTTAAGAACCCTGTTTTTCATTCAAAAACAAAGCACATTAAGATTAGACATCACTTTATCAGAGATTCCAATGAAAAGAAGCTAATTCAAATGATCAAGATTCGTACTAACAAGAATGTTGCAGATTTGCTTAAAAAAGCATTTGATGTAAGTAGATTTCAATATCTGATTGTCAGTATTGGAATGCTCAATCTTTAAAGACTTGATTATGAAAATGGTGAGAATAAAAATAGAAAGAGAGATGTGTGATAAAAACAGACAGAGTGATTTGGTGAGTAAAAGAATTGAAAGAAGTTGTGAGTTGAAAAACAGAAAGAGAGCTGTGTAAAACAAAAAAATAGATAGTGTGATTTGGTGAGTAAAAGAATTAAGAGAACTTGTGAGATGAAAAACAGAAAGAGAGTTGAATATAGCAAAAATAGACAGAGAGAATTATGAGCTAAAAGAATTGAGAGATATCAAAAACAGACAGAGAGAGTTATGAGCTAAAAGAATTGAGAGAAATCAAAAATAGACAGAGAGATTCAGTGAGCTAAAATATTAATTTGATGATAGAAAAGCTGATTAGAAAGGAATTAGAGTTAATGTTGGTGATTCAAAGTTAATGTTGTTAGGCATAAACTTATTGCTGCTAGGGAAAGTTAATGCTACTAGGCATAACTTACTACTGCTAGTTGTAAGTTAATGCTGCTAGACTTAACTTACTGCTGGGTTACTTACTACTGCTAATTGAAAGTTAATGCTGCTAGGCATAACTTACAACTGCTGGTGAACGTTAATGCTGTTGAGGGTAGTTTTATAAATACTTCGATTAAGGGTTTCATTCAATTATTTAATCAATTTCAATCTTTCATATACTCTCTAATCATAAACCCTAACTCAATTTCATTATTTATCATCAAAACCCAACACAATGACGACCCTATAATTTGCTGATACTCATAATTGAGTCACGTTTTTGACTAAATCTGTTGAAAGTAAAGGATTTGAGCAGCTAGTGGATTTTCTGAATGCAAGTTCTATAAGATATGCTTTAACCGTCAATCCTACTATATATACATCGTGCATTGAATAGTTCTGGTCTACTGTCAAGGCGAAAATGGTTTATGGGGAAGTTCAGTTACAAGCCCTAGTAGATGGGAAGAAGATTATTGTTATTGAACCATATGTAAGAAGAGATCTTCAACTAGAAGATGCTGAAGGTGTTGATTGTTTGCCAAATGCTACAATTTTTGAGCAACTTACACTCATAGGGTATGAAAAACATTCACAAAAGCTTACTTTCTATAAGGAATTCTTCTCTCCCCCAATAGAAATTCCTTATTCATACCATTTTGCAATGCCTAAGTGCTAAGACTACTGCATGGAATAAATTTAGTAACACTATGTCCTCTACAATTATCTGTTTAGCCACAAATCAAAAGTTCACTTTTCCAAGTATATTTTGGAAATCATGGTGAAGAACTTGGATAATGCTGTCAAATTCTTGATGTATCCAAGATTTGTACAAGTCTTTTTGAATAATCAACTAGAAGGGATGGCAACTCACAAAAAGATTTATATTGCACCATCTCATACAAAGAAGATTTTTGCTAACATGAGAAGGCAAGGAAAAGACTTTTCTAGAAGGGAAACACCCTTATTTCCAATTATGGTGGTTCAAGCTCAAGAAAAAATGGGTGAAGGTTCAGCAATACAAACTGATCCCCATCACACACCCATCATTACTTAACCATCATCATCACAACCTCAAAGGAAACAAAAGTCTAGGAGGCCTAAGGAGAAGGACACTCAGGCACCTCAGTCTAGTGTTCCTAGTGATCCTACAAATATAGCAGATGAGGCTGTCATTGAGGAGACTAGTATGCAACTTAAGCAATTAATGGATTTTTGTACCAAATTGCAACAAAGAATGCTTGACCTGGAGAACACAAAGACTGCTCAAGCTCAGGAGATTATAAGTTTAAAGAAGAGAGTCAAGAAGTTAGAGAAGAAAGGAGGGTCAATAACTCACAAGCTTAAAAGATTATATAAGATTGGTAGATCTACAAGAGTAGTTTCCTCTGAAAAAGCTAGTTTGGGTGATCAGGAGGATGCATCCAAATACGAGAGGAAAATTGATGATATTGATGCGGATACAGAGATTACTTTGGTTGATGAAACTCAGGGGAAGCATGATGATGATCTGATGTTTGATACAGGTGTTCTTAATGATGAGGAAGTGTTTGTAGGAGAGGATATGGCTAAAAAGGAAGTTAGTACTGTTGATCTAGTTACTACTGCTAGTGAAGTAGTTACTACTGCTAATGTTGAAGTTAGTACTGCCAATCCAGTGGTTGCTACAATAACTAATGTTGAACTTACTTTCGCTTAAATATTGGCAGAGTTAAAGAGTGCAAGACCCAAGACAAAAGGGGTTGTTATGCAATATCCAAGTGAATCAACTCCAACAATATCTTTACAACTACCATCATAAGTTAAGGGTCAAGGTTCAAAGGATAAGGGTAAAGCAAAGATGATAGAACCAAAGAAGCATTTAAAGAAGAAAGATCAAATTAAGTTTGATGAAGATGAAGCTTTAAGGCTACAAGCAAAGTTTGATGAAGAAGATAGGCTTGCAAGGGAGAAATCTCATCAAGTAGAAGAAGCCAACATTGCTTGGGATGATATTCAAGCTAAAGTTGAAGCTGATTATTAGTTGGCTCAAAGACTACAAGCTCAAGAGCAAGAAGAGTTGTCTAATGCAGAAAAGGCTACATTATTTGTACAACTCTTAGAGAAAAGAAGAAAATACTTTGCAGCAAAAAGAGAAGAAGAGAAAAGGAACAGACCACCAACAAAAGCTCAGCAAAGGAGTTTCATGTGTACTTACCTGAAAAACATGGAAGGATGGAAGCCCAAAGATTTAAAGAATAAGTCCTTTGCAAATATTCAAGAATTAATTATCAAAGCTATGAAAAGGGTAAAGACATTTGTAGATATGGATACATAATTGGTGAAAGAGAGTTCCAAGAAAGCTAAAGCAGAGAAAGAATAAGAAAGAAACTCAAAGAGAGCAGGAGAAGCTCTGGAACAAGAAAGCTCTAAGAAGCAAAAGGTAGATGATGATAAAGAAACTGAAGAGCTTAAGCAATGTATAGAAATCATTTCAGATCACGGAGATGATGTAACTATTGAAGCTACACCTTTATCTATCAAATCTCCAACCATTGTTGACTATAAGATCTACAAAGAAGGGAAGAAAAGCTATTTCCAAATTATCAGAGCAAATGGTAATTCTCAGATGTATTTAACTTTTGGAAAGATGCTTAAAAATTTTTACAAAGAAGATTTGGAAGTTCTTTGGAGTATAGTCAAAGTAAGATTTAAGAAGACAGAGCCAGTGAATTACATGGATACTTTCTTACATCTTAATTTGAAGACCATGTATGAACACCATCTTGAAGATAATGTATGGAAGAATCAACAAGCATTAGTTAAAGTGCTGAACTGGAAGCTTTATGATTCTTGTGGAGTTCATTGTGTGACAATGCAGAACATACTTTATTATATGTTGGTTGAGAAGATGTATCCACTTACAAAGCACACACTACATCAGATGTTCAATGATGTGAAGCTCCAAGTTGATTATGAGTGTGAAATGGCATTTGAGCTTCTTATATTGGTTAAGAAACAGCTTAAGGAAGTTTATGTACCTTAATGAAGTGTTTGGAAGCATCCTCCTGGTGATGATGAAGCTTTTAATAAAGAAACTTGATGATTTTGAAGATAAATATCAAGTGTAGGGGAGGATTGTTGGGATTAAATGCCTTCTTGCATTTACTGCTGCTAAGGTTTGTGTTACTGCTGCTAAGTATAAATTAGTGTTGTTAGTAATCTTAATGAAAAATATGCTATGTAGTTAGTACTGCTAGTGTAAGTTACTACTGCCAGTGTATATTACTACTTCTAGTTACTACTGCTAGTAATGTTAGTATTACTAGAGTAAAGTTAGTACTGCTAGTGTAACTTAGTACTGCTGGTGAAGATTGAAGAAAACTTTCTAAGTAGTTAATTTTGCTTGTACACAGTTAGTGCTGCTGGTACAAAAGTTACTACTGTTGGTGTTGAAAGTTAATGCTGCTGGTATAAAAGTTACAACTGCTGAATGATTACAATTGCTGAAAGGATAAAGACTGCTCAAAGAAAAGATAAAGATTGCTTGTGTGAAATGTATGAGATATTTTTGTAAAAGATACGTATAAGTTATTTGTTTAGAAGATCGTGATAACTTAGGAAATATTATAATCCCATTAGGACTCCTTGGTGTATAAAAGGAGGTCCTAGGGTATAGAATTCTATGTATCAAAAATGAGTCATTCATAGAGTTGTTATAGCTTTAAGGTTTTGTAACCCTAATACTAGGAGAGTATTCGTATTATTTGTAATAATAATATTGGAGCTTTTATTGTTGAATTAAATTGAGTTCTTTTGTTACAATTTCATTGAAGAATTCTTCTTATATTAAAGATTAGATTCCGCTTAATCATTAGTATTATCAAACAAAGTTTCTACTATAGTTGTGTAGGATTTATCTTGCATAACTAAACCTTACACAAGCTAAGGAATTCAATCTCTATTGAAGTGGGATCAACACTGGTATTCCTTGATGGACTTGAACCTTACCTTCTGAAAACTCTAGAAGATGGATCATTTGTACCTATGTCAAGTTTGTCCACTACTAAAAATACCTTACCCAAACGTCAAAATCAATGGTCAAATGCTGAGAGTCGTTTTGCTAATCAAGATAAACGATTAAAAAGTATCATTATATCTTGTTTACCAAATGATGTTATGAAATCTGTCATTAAGTGCAAAATTGCTAAAGAAATGTAGAATGATCTCATCCTAGCTTATGAAGGAGCATCTCATACAAGAGATACCAAGACTGCAGCGTTAAGACTTAAGTTTAATGCTTTTAAATCACTTGAGGGTGAAAAAGTAATGGGAACATTCACAAGGCTAAAATGCTTGTTAAATGACCTTGAAAATAATGGTGTTACCATTCCTCAAGCAGAAGTTAATGCCACGTTTGTTAATAGCCTACCAAGAAAATGGCTAAGCATGAATCAAACTCAGAGGGCAAATAATTCCATTAAAGACGATAGTCTAGCTACGCTATATGGCAAGTACATTTATGAAGAAGGTCTGATTGATCAAATCTATGAGTCAGAGACACAAAGATTTTCAATTCAGGCCTCAAGCTCAAAAGCCTTGATTTCTAACATACCATTTCAGGATAGTGGCTCGAATGTTAAAGAGGACTAGAGGACCAGCAATGAATTTATGGTTGATTTGAACACTGAGTATCATGAAAGAGCTCTGCTTGCAAATCAGAAAAGATTCTATAAAAGATCTGGGAGGGTTAGATCTACTAAGAAACCCATAGACAAAACTAAAGAAACTTGTTTTGCTTATGGGAAAACTAGGCATTTTCAAAAGGACTACCCTTCAAACAAAACATCTACTCCATCCTATCCATCCTCAAACAACTCATTCAACAAATTCAAATCATACACACCACCCATCAACCAAACGTCTTCCCATAACACTGGTAACTATCAAAAAGACTACAAAGGAAAATACAAGGGACTTAAAGCTGAAATGGCTGTCCTAACCCAAAGGATTGATGATTTAACGAAGGGAAAGAGTGAAAAAGGGAAGAGTGACAATGGAAAGAGTGAAAAGGGGTTGATAGATGAGTCCTTTGAATGGGATAAAGAATCTGTGTCCTTAGAGGATGAAAGAACCACCATGATTAGAGCTTTTATGGCAATTGCTGAAGATGAGCCTTCCGTGGGGAAGGCTGATGCAAGATCTGGTCAATGGGTTGACGTCACTATGAAAAAGGTACACAAACTTTTGCCTATGACTGATAGTGATGATAGAAAACATGTCTTAGATTACACTCATGTTGACCTTATTTATGTAGAGGATCAGAGAACAAACATGGTTAACAAATATAATCCGCTTAAGCAAGAATTGTCCTTACATAAGTATGAACTAAGTAATCTAAAGAATATTGTGTCCATTAATTGTTCCCTTCAAAATGAATTCATTAGAGTCAATCTAGAAAATGGATCTCTGAAGGATGAGATCTCTGATCTAAAAAGGGTCATTGAAAAATGGACATGTAGCAAAGTCACCCTTTACCAACTGCTCTCTGAGCAAATACCTAGCAATATTGTCAAATCCTTTAGAGGAAAAGGTAGGAGAAAAGAGAACAACCCCTCTAAGGAAGTTCTGTTCACCAAGGCTGATATATCCACATCTGAGTCTGCTCCTATGATCACCTCTGACTCTGAGGATGACAGTGACATTCAGGAATCCCTACCCTCTCTTCCTAAGCTGACTGAGGAAGATTCATCTGGTGCTTCTAAAAGTCTTATTTCATTGTCTGACCTTACTGCTAACATGGCTAATTTGACACTTAACACTGCTTTTAAAGAGATTAAAAAATCTTCTAATAAAGTGTCACAAACCTATGTCATTAAGAAAAGGACTGAATCTAAGCATCCAGCTGTCCAAAACTCATGTCCTAATAAAAATGTTGTCCTATCAACTGAGCAACTTCTTTTAACTCTGATGGAAGAAGTAAAAGGTATCAAGAAACACATTCTAATACCTTCAAACACTTCTTCATCAGTGTCTCAGGCTTGTAGCTCAAAGACCCCTAAACAAAAGGTTTGGTATGGACCATATAAACACTATGGAATGAGGAATCATCTCTCTGATGATTGCTACTCAAAACCCAAGTGTTCTACCTGTGGCTCAATCTCCCACACTACCAAGGAACACACAGAACAAACTGCTGTTAGGAAATCCTTAAACAAACTGAAAGGCCAATCCACATTCACACCTATTAGAACTGCTAGAATGTCCAAGGCATTTGGAGAGTGTAAATATTGTGGGTCAAACAAACATCACCCAGATGATTATGAATTTTACCCAGGGTGTCAAATTTGTGGGAGCATAGCTCATGAGATTGCTGATTGTCCAAAGAACCTAAGAAATAGCAAGAAACAAAGGATTACTATTAAGCAATTAGAACCCACTGAAAAGTGGGTTCACAAAAGGAACTAATCTGTGTGAAAATGTTTGTGCAGGATTACTTAAAGAAATCTGTATGGTATCTAGATAGTCGTTGTTCTAGACACATGACAGGAGTGAAACAATATCTACACATGTATTCAAAGGAGCCAGGTCCTAAAGTGGTTTTTAGAGATGATTCTTCAGGGGAAACAAAAGGATATGGCTCAATTAATTGTAATGGAATCACTTTTACCATGGTTGCTTATGTGAATGGTTTGAAGTATAACTTAATTAGCATCAGTCAGCTGTATGATGCTAACTTTAAGGTTCTGTTTACAAAGACTCAGGGAACCATTTTCAACTAAAATGATAAGGTTGTTCTCATTGCTCCAAGGAGAAGGGATGTTTATATCATAGATATGTCTTCTTTCAACAAGGAAAGTAATGCTTGTTTTCTTGCCAAAGCC
>BQNB010119610.1:5000-20785 GCA_026074375.1 Tanacetum coccineum
ATTTTTGATTTCAAGTTTTGATCTTTTTGGCGATCAACTTGTACAACTAGCGTCTAGACATCACCATAATCACAAAAGTACAACTTAAATTCAAAGTTTTATAAAAACTTACTTGTTTGATGAGCTTGGTTCGATCGAGACGCGCGAATAAAACTAAAAACTTTGTTTCTTCAACCCGAAACTACTAGCTAACAACCCAATAATAAAATCTTAACCCGTGTTCTTGGCAAAATCTTCAAAATCTTTGCTTTTCTTCTCCTTTGTGGTTCGGCCGGATATAGAGAAAAAAGAGAGAGATATTTTTTTTGTTTTGATTTCAAAATGATGCATGTATGTGAAATGGTTGAGGTGGTGGAGGTATATTATGGTACTAGGTGAGACATCATAGCAAAATTTTAGCCATCTTGTCCCCTTATCCCCTAGGCGTCCAAAATGGGATCCAAGGAGGGTCTCGGGTCTTTCTTTTTGTGTCGGGATCACTTAAAAGCTAAATTTTCATCTATTTAAAACGTCACCCAAACTTAGTTATCATTTCCATTGCGTTTAAAATCATTTTTCCATAAACCTGGATTATTCATACGACACTTATCACCTTAAATAGCTACAAAAATCCATTTGAGCCGTTAACGACCGACTCCGGACCGAAAACATGAATTTTTGACAAAACTCAACCGAACCTTGCTCATCCATTTAAAAACACTTCAAACCACAAAATATAGCTTGGAAACTTATATTCACCCAAAATTTCACCTTTTTACGACCGTTACAGTCTTTTACCGAAATTCACGAAAACAACTGTTTTTCTGATAACTTTCAAATCTCACACTCACGATTTACAATTTAAATCGACGTTATTTCATTATTATGAATTTATTAAATAAATAAACCCATTAACACATTTCCAACCTCATAAATCTCCATACTTAATTAACTGTCGTGCCGGTACGCGCTGCGTGACGATTTTTCGCTAAACACGGGAAAACTTCCCGGAAAGCACTGAAAACCTCAAAACCACTCTAAAACAGGAAAACGAATCATAATTGATTCATTTACGAACTCCACACTTCATCAAATTCCCGATTAAACCGAAACCGCTTATACGCAAAATAGACAACAGAAGTCAACTTTTCAGCTTTCATCAGGAAAACTGACAAGATCGAAAGACTCCAACATACAAAACTATAATATTTTATAATACTTAGCCCTGAAAAATATTACCGGTTATCACAGTCTCACCCCCTTAAAGGAATTTCGCCCCGAAATTCAATCTCAAATCATCAACTCACGTCATTAACAGGAAATTCCATTCATCAAAGGATCACATCAATCACTAAGGTTTAGTCTTTTCAAACGAGGTTTCTTACGATCCCCCTAAAGACTAAGTCTTTCCACAGTCCAGTCCTATACTTTCTCACGGTCAATTCATATCTCCATTTACAAAATCATGATAGTCTTTCCTACTATCCCTTAGTTTTACAATTTCCTCAAACTTAGGTCACACAGTCTCAGTCGGGTGTCTGAATACGATCCAGTCCTTGACGTGATGACTATTCTATCATAATTGGCATCGCCAACTTTTTGATTATTCAACCAACGGGACTAACCCTACAGGGTATGTGTCCTACATAACACGACTCACACTCTACTTTCTCAAGAACGTTTACGGTTCTTTTGCCAACACTTACTCAAAATCCCCAAGTAAACCTTACTTGGTTAAACACTCCCGGCTCTACCTTTCTAGGAAGATCGTTTCATTGTCTAAACCTCAGCATTATTGCCGTAAACTTTTTCCATAACCATACTCATACTATATCAACGAGTTACCTTAAATCTCACTTCACTTAGATAGGTCAAGATACCTCTCAAAAGCTTACACTAAAAGTATAATCAGGTCTTAAATCTGATCGCTAACAATAATAAACTCTATAAGAAATGGGCTGTCCCGTCCCTAACTACTGAGCGCTAATAGTAAACAACCCACGCTCTGCGGATAAACTTTGCTCTCAAGCACTGATCTTATCCATCCAACCGAAAATAACACAAAATACTGCTAATCACAAAATCGAACATTAATTTTCCACTATCATAAAAATGATTTCAATTCAAATCACCTAACGGTCTAAATGGGATTTTGTTTAACTACACTACATAAAAAAATTTCTAGTCATAATACCGACACTAACCGACGCTACTCGGTTTAGTGATATACACAACTACTAATCAAATCCCATACATCCTACACATCTCCTCTGGGCTCCTGCCCTCTCCTCATACTATCAACAATCTTAGCCAAATCCAACCGCACACGTCTCTCCTCTGCGATCTGTAATCGCAACTCCCGGTTCTATATTTAGTATCCATAATGGGGCATGTCACAGAGCTGATCTCTTTGCAATCAGGTTCTGCCTGCCCTGAATCCTAAGGCTAATAATACTGGTCTCTAAATCGCTCCAAAAGTCACTGCAACCCTCTCCTGCTCATGCTCTAGACTCCTAAATCGATATCTCTGGGAGAAGATCTCATCCCTGACTGCTCCTGACCTAGTAAATAACTCCCCTATATCCCTATCATACCTCTCAAACAAAGCAGGCGATAGCTCCTCTAATCGTACCGTATGATCACGAATCAATCCTCCTTGCATCTCAACTCAGGCTTCTAACTCAGTTAAAAATCCCTCGGTCTCAACCGTAGCGGGTGAAGCTACAGGCGATGGAACGGTCAGTGGTATCATGGGTGATGAAATAGGTGAAGGAACAATAGAAGGTGCTGGAGAAACAGGAAGTGAACCAGACGACCACTCGGGTGATGGCGGTGTCTGAGCAGGTGGTGCTGGTGGTGGGTAAGCAGGAACATCAATGTAAGCTATACCGTCCTCTGGGTCTATCCATGTAGTGAGTGTGGGCTGCCTAAGTGCCGACACTCTCTCTGGTCTCTCAGGCTCTGGTACAGATCCAGAACTCTAACCTACCTCGAATACACTGGGCATCCGGCCCTCCCCCAACGCTATCTCCTGGCGTCTCAACGCCCCATAACCCAATCCTAGAGGCTCACCCACGGCTGTCTCCACAACCGGGGCTGCCCGCTGCTGACCCTCAGGTACAGCCTCATCCCCTCCTAAACTAAGACTCTCAACTCTCATACCGGGGCCCTCGTCCCCCGCAGCAAGACCCTCGTCCCCTGCAGCAGGATCCTCATCCTCTGCAGTAGGACCCTCGTCCTCTGCGTCCTCGCTCTCACTATCAGAATCCGAACTCTCCTCTATCTCCTCGTCCTCCTCCTCATCATCCTCCTCCTCATCATCCTCTACTAACTCAGACGTACCCCGATAACGCTTCCGTGAAGGAAGGTCTGGCGGTGACGAAGATGGTGAACTCTCGTAAGAGGACCTAAACCTCTTACGGAACGCTGAATCGGACATAGCTGCCACCTCTGCTATACTGGCAGAGAGGCCCAGTGACATCGCAGGTGGAACACGCACAACCATACGTGCGGTCCTACAGAGAATGGGAACCAAGGTGGGTGGAGTACTATCAGGTAGTGAAGTGGGTGGTGCTACAGTGTGGGGTGACTCAGGTGCCTCAGTCTCAACAGGGTCCTCAAAAGGTTCGGACTCAGTGTCCGTCCCAACTAAATAAGCCTGCCTAATAGCCTCATAAGGATCCTCAGGAAATGGTACGGGCACTCGGGGGCTCTGAGCTCCGTCAGCCTGGGTGGAAATCTCTGGGTCAACAAACACTAGGGTAGACATCCTGTGATAACACGATAAAAAGGGTATAAATATTTTATAAAATATCATTATCAAATTAACAACATCATTATGCTTACATATACAAATCATCATAGCGTTCGAAATTAGACGTTCGTAACCGTATATACATATATATATCCTTATATATATATATATATATAATAAAAATTTTATATATATATATTTATTATATTTATATATTATATATATATATATAAGAAAGGATATGAACAAACAAATAATCACCGACTAGGTTTGATACCGAACATGCACTTCTGGTCATCACATAGAGCATATAATCCACAAAAAAAAGCATTTATCCCTTAATTCCATTATAGTACCGCAACATTTCCACTTAAAACTCTCAACGGCAACAGCATACTTTAGGCAATGCCAGACCAACATCAATCAATCCACATCGCTACCCGCGATAATTTCACTTACATTCTCAAGGCATCACACACTACTACTACTAAGGCAACATGGCAATCCTAGAATCAAAATGATCTCAAACTCAACACTCGCAAGTGTTCTCATCACTTTACATCCTATCATTTTCAGGTGGTCTCATTACTCACACATCCCTTCCCTCCTCTAACATAACTTTAGAAAACTAGCCCTATCATTTCTTAGTCCTTCATGAATTAAGCATAGTTGATCAGGCTATGCGTAATTTAGGAAATACCATGAACTGCTCGGGCTAGTTAACTTTCATTATGTTCGAGGTTTTACTAAAAACAGACTTTACTTTGGTTATAGTTGCGTTTTTATTTTATTTTATAAAAACCGGCATTCTCTATAACCTTGGCTCTTGGTACCAATCTGTCACACCCTATCAGTGGCGGAAGCATGGGATGCAACGATACCGTTCATCACACAAGATACAAGATCATACACTTTAAAATTTACAAAGAAAAGAAATTAGGGTTTACATAAATTTTACAAGTTAAGACTTAATAATAAAATGACCAAAACCCATCTTGACCCAGTCCCTTTGGGTTACATCTTTGCTCTTCCAACATCATTCATATACCTTTAATTGACACACCTAAAAATGATACTCGAAAACGTCAACAATAATGTTGGTGAGCTCATAGGTTTGATCTTAAACCCAAAAGCTGTGCCGATAACTCAAAACAGTGGACAAAAGTGCAATATGATAGTGAATATATGAGAAACACCCATGACTTAGCATCCTCGCTAATCATGTAAAACTCGACCTAGCTTACCCGCTAGTCGAACCATCCTAGCATCACCGCTAGTCCGGTAGCAAATATGTCACTTACGCACCTAAAGGGCCTACCAGCTGGAGCACTATATTAGGGCAGGACCCAAAACCAAAACCCTTGCCATGACACACAGTACATGCAAGTAAAACCAAAACCCTTGCCGTGCCAAACACAGTACACGCAAGTAAAATCACATCACATATATTCACATAGCAATCATAAGCACATAATTGTCCCAAAAACAAAACCACGTTTCGCACAGTCAAATTTCAAAACAGTTCAAAACACATTTGAGTATCATTTTCCCCCAACGGAAAAACAGTAGAAAAATAGGGCTACGAGAACTCACCTCAATAGCAAATAAGGCAACTGCACAAATCTCAAACTCAAGGCACAAATAATCTCAACGCAAGCGCACAGCAGTACCCGGCCACGACCTAATCATTTACGACACTTAATTAATGTTTGTACAAAGTTGTCTTATTGTACAAGTATTCGTCTTTACTCACACCAAAATCGCTATTTCTGTTACAAAACCTCTTTTCTTACAAAAACCTTTCTACTCTTTATCCAAAACCGTTATCTATAACCAAAACTTTTATCTCATAACCAAAAACATTATCGTTTACCAAAACCATTTTCTCATAACCCAAAAAAACCGTTATCTTTTACAAAAAAAAACCATTATCGCATAACAAACCGTTATATCATAACCAAAATCCGTTATCTAATAACCAAACAGTTTCTTTTTCAAATACTTTTTCCAATTCTCACCAAATCCTTCGACCAAACGCCAAATTCTATATCTCAAAAATACTTTAACAAAACGCATTTCCTTCCATCGACTTTCAATATTGACACGACCATGTTTCACTTTTAAAAGTCCACTTTAATTGTACTAAACCACTAGCTTTCACTTATTGGTTCTTAAGGTCCATTATAGTTTTAAAGTTAGCCCGTTAACTTTATAATAAAATTACTAATAGTTATACTTTATTGGGCCGAAGCCTAAACTTAATCCCAAAACCATAAAAATGTATATATTAGTCCTTATGACGACTTAAACGGACCGAAACCCATTAAGCCACAAGCCCAAAATATAAGCCGAAATCAACATAGGCTATAAGCCCCAAAATATAAGCCGAAACCAATAAGCTATAAGTCCAAAATATATAAGCCGAAAACCAATAAGCTATAAGCTCGCAATATAAGCCGAACCAAATAAGCTCTAAGCTCAAAATATATAAGCCGAAAACCAATAAGCTATAAGCTCAAAATATATAAGCCGAAAACCAATAAGCTATAAGCTCGCAATATAAGCCGAACCAAATAAGCTCTAAACCAAAATAAATGGGCCAAGCCCTCTTTTCTTGTCGGGCCGAGTGCAACCGAACCCAAACCATGATTATGGTTGGGCCGAGCCCAACAAGCATAACCCAAAATCAAATAAGCCCTTTTTCACTAGCTTATTTTTTAGCATTCTAAAAAATAAGCCCAAAAGTACTTTGACAAAATTATAAAAACACCACCACAACCAAAATATTCAAACTTTCGACCCTTGTTCTTTTTTTGTTCGAGTTGACGCAAACAAAAACCCTTTTTATACACTTTTCGTTTCAAATAATCGATTTTTATGACGATCAACTTGTACAACTAGTATTAAGACACCAAAATAAGCAAAGAAGTACAACTTAAATCAAATTTAGAAAACTTAAAAATTTTTGGCGAGTTTGGTTCGATTTTGACGCAAGAGAAAGACCCAAAACCTTTTTCTATAACCCGTGTCTATCTAATATTAACCCACTATCGATCTTTTAACCCCGTGTTCTTGGTAATCTTCAAAAATAATGTTTCTTGTTTCCTTTGGTGCTCGTCCGAATAGAGAGAGAGAAGAGAGATGTACGTTTTTTTTGTTTGATTTCAAAATGAGTGAATGAATCAAAATGTTTGAGGAGGAAAAAGATATAAGGGTACTAGTTGAGACAACCTAGCTAAAAAATAGCCATCTTGTCCCTTAAGGCCTATCTTGACCGAAAAAGGATCCTAGGAGGGTCTCGGGTTCTTCTTTTTGTGTCGGGATCACTTAAAAGCTCAAAGTTTGATGATTTAAAACATTATACAAGTTTAGTTAATATTCCCATTACGTTTAAAATCACTTTTCCGTAAATCTAGGTTATTTATACGACACATATCACCTTAGTTTACTATAAAAATTATATTTAGACGCTGTCGGCCGGGTCAGGACGGAAAACATGATTTTTTGTTAAAAACTCAACCGAACCATCCTCCCAATTATGAAAACATTTTAAATCCCCAAAATACGCTTTGTCAAAACCAACTTGCTCAAAATTTACACTTTAACGACCGTAACGGTCTTTTATCGAATTTCACAAAAATGACCGTTTTTCTGCAAACTTCCAAATCACACACCAACGATTTACGTTTTAAACCAACTTTTCCAAAATCATGAATTTATTTAAACAAATAAGCTCATTACACACTTCCGAATCACTTAAACTTATCCCCAAACAAACTGTCATGCCGGTACGCGCTGCGTGACGATTTTTAGAAATCACAGGAAAGCTTCTCGGAATTACTTAAAATACCAACCAAATACTCCGGAATGGAAAGACGAATCAAAAGTGATTCTCTCTCGGAATTCAAAACTCCATCAAACTCCCGGTTAGACCGTAATCGTTTTACGCAAAAATAGTCAACTGAAGTCAACTTTTCAGATTTCATCAAGAAAACTGACAAGATCGAAACCTTTGGGTTTTATATGTACAAAAATAAGTTTGGGATTTTGGCATTTTCAGTCCTTGTACTTGCTTTCGTATGCCTTTGATAGTCCAACATAACTTTCATAAGCTCCCCCTTGGAGTTAAACCACTTTTCCCAATTATCCTCGTGAGATATTTTTGTAGTTAAGATCCCGTTATTAAAAAATATTTTATAACACCCCCTTGAACAAATAATTTAAAAATTCTTCCCTTTTAGATAAAAATTTGTTTAAAAGATTGTTATTTTTATATTTAAATCCCATTTTTGATTTTCTGATGATGAAGTGACTGAAAAATTTATAACTTCCTCTCAATTAAATATCTAATTAAAGAACTTATTTGAGTGTTAGTTAATTTTGCAGTCTTGAACACACTTGAGAGGATTTTGATAAAATCAAAAATTTATAAACCCCCTTGAATAAATATCTACCTAAAGAACTTATTCAAAGATGATGATATTTGAGAGACGATTTCTTTTTATGAATGAAAATGATTACAAAACACATATTTTATCAATGACAAATCATATTGATGAATGAATAACTCCCCCTCAGTTAATGATGCATTAAAAGCTTTTAAAAAATCACAATTTGTGAAAACAACATCATTAAACTGATAAATCAGAGAAGATATGTGTTTGCATCATTTAAATTATATTTTTGTGTTTTTCAAATTTTGTATTTTGTTTTTAATATTTTGAACAAAAAAATACAATATTTTTGTGTGCGTTTTTTAATTTTTCATTGCATTTTTTAATTATGTATTTTGTTTTTGAATGCATTTACAAAGATTTTGATGTATGGTCTTTATTTTTAAAGAAGATAACTTTGCGAGACGTTCCAACTGTGTTGAGTCATACATCGCATACTAATCCTGTGAACTAAATACTCAAACCTTTCTTTAGGAAGGGCTTTTGTAAATAGATCAGCAAGCTGGTATTCCGTCCTAATAAAGTAAAGTTTAATTGTACCTTGTTCAACATGCTCCTTGATAAAATAATATCGAATGTTGATGTGCTTTGTACGAGAATGTTGTACTGGATTACAAGATATGGCAATTGCACTCTTTGAATCATTTTTATATGGGAAATTTTCGGTTTGTAACGTTACCATAATCAAGTAGTTGCCGACTCATCCAAATATGACTTCGTGCGCAGCATGCTGATAAGGATTAGTACTTCCACATCGTAGTGATCATAGCCTGTACTATCTTGGTTTTTAGCATGACCAATGACTAGCTTGTCTCCCGATATGAATTCCTCCAGGTGTGCTTTTGCAATAATCGTGACACCCTGCTATGCAATTAGCTCAAATCCAGAATCCTTCAAATACCATAAACCCATGTTAATGGATTGTCTGAGGTAACGAAAGATCCTTTTGACCTCTTTGAGGTGTTTCTCAGTTGGGCGTGCCTGATATCTTGCACAGACAAATGTTGCAAAGTCAATGTCTGGTCGACTTGTAGTGAGATACATGAGACCCCCAATCATACTACGGTATTTAGTCTGATTAGTTGAGGTTCTTTGTAAATCTGCGTCGATTCTGGTTGTAGCCATTGGTGTCGTAATAGCATCACATTTTTCCATCCCATGTTTTTTAAGAAGCTCCATTGTGTATTGTGATTGGTTTATGAAGATTCCACGAGGGGATTGATGAACCTGAAGTCCTAGGAAGAACTTCATTTCACCCATCATTAACATTTCAAAGTTATCTTTCATTAGTTTTGCAAATCTGTGAGAGAAAACTGGATTTGTTGAACCAAATATAATGTCATCGACATATATTTGAACTAATAAAATGTCATCCCCGTGTCTTCGTGTAAACAGTGTTGGATCAACAATACCTTTTGTGAAATGATGTTTAATCAAAAAGGAGGAAAGCTTGTCATACCATGCTCGAGGGGTTTGTTTGAGACCATACAAAGCTTTTTTAAAACGATAGACGTGGTTAGGAAAGTCTGGGTCTACAAATCCGTCTGGCTGACTTATAAAAATGTCTTCTTTCACTGGACCATTGAGGAATGCAGTCTTCACATCCATATGATATATTGTAAAGTTCTTGTGAGCTGCTTAAGCCACGAACATTCGAACAGCTTCTAGTCGTGCTACTTGAGCAAATGACTCCTCAAAGTCTATTCCTTCTTGTTGACTATAACCCTTAGTAACAAGACGCAATTTATTCCGAATAACAAAAACGTGATTTATTCCGAATAACCGTATTTTTAGCATCCGTCTTGTTTTTCCAAAGCCATTTTACCTTGATTACATTTCTGCCAGCAGGTAGTTCAACAAGTTCTCACACATCTAATCTTCTGAACTGATTGAGTTCATCTTGCATTGATTCAATCCAGCTATGATCAAGCATAGCTTCCTTGATGTTTTTAAGTTCAATAGAACTCACTGTAAGTGCGTACATACATAACTCTGCATCGGTTCGGAGTCTACTTCTTGTTGTCACTGGCTTGGAAGGGTCACCAATCACTCGTTAAATTGGATGAATCTTAGTCCATTTATTAGTGTAGCGATGTTGTTGGTGGAACTCGTGCGTGTTTGATGGGTCCTGATAGTTTGAAGATGACTCAGCTTCTTCAAACTCAGGAGTTTCAAAAGAATGCATGATAGTATTCCCATTAAGTTCTGCAACGTCTTTTTGAATTTGTTCATCAGAATGATTATCTAAGACTGGTTTGGTGTGTGAGAGATTGTTGTATTAAGTTTGTTCTGGAATGGACCAGGTGTGTTTTTAGCTTTGTTAATTGGTTTTTTTCTGTGCTGTGGTCGTGTCAACAATGATTGAAGAAGATGATGGAGTGTCTTCATTATCAAGAGTATTTGTAGCGGAATTATTTGACACTTCTGGTGTAACACCCCCAAAAATGGGTCGTAGCGGAATATGTTTCCGGGAGCGTTACTTCATAGTACCATTGCACAAGACATGAGAGAACGACCTCTAAACGTGTCATTTGAAAAGTAATCTTGTATTGTTTAGACTCCAATGCACAGCAAGTATGTCAAGTAGCTTGTTCACCTGAGATAAACATGATTTAAAACGTCGTCAAACATATTAGGATTGGTGAGTTCATAGGTTTGTTTATGATGTATAAATGTTGAATCAAGGTTTTCGTAAAGTATGTTTGACTGTTTCAATCTTTATGTCTCACAAAAATGTATGTTTGAATGTTGTAAATCAAAGTTATTAAAGTATGAATGACCATTTCAATATCCAAATAGTCACAACAAACATCTGTTATGAATGTATAACCAAAGAAGTAGTTAAGTATGCATGTACAGTTCAATCCCCAAATAGTCATAAAAACGTATGTATAGTTGGACCCCCATTGTTCAAAGTATGTATTGCCACTTTATTCAAGGCAACGTAAATATTCCTGTGTGTATAAAACAATGATTACGATTACTCTAAGTTCATGAAACTGCTGCGTAGACTCATATATATGCCACTTTATTCAAGGCACCATAAATTGTTCGTGTTCCATCTTTCCGTTGTAAATGTTGTTGCTGACGGACCATGCTATAATACGTTCGTTTTCCGGTGATAGCTAATCACCACCGAACGGGTCTGGTCACTCCGAATAGATCTATTTCATAACATTCGTGCTTACCCTCTGAGTAATTCACAGTTCAATCCGCTTAAGCTAATCCGTAATCATTTGGGTAAAAGTAAAGTAATGTCCTTGTTTTCAAAAATAAGTGAAACAAGCAATGTATTTCGTTCCAAAATAAGTAATTGAGTATGTAGACCGGTTTGTAAAACGAAATGTAAATGCACATGTAGTAAATTCAAACTAATCATGTAAATGGATTTGGTAACAAGTATGTTCTCACCCCAAAATTAGTAAAGTATATGTAAAACAAGTAAAACGTGAGGCTATAAACTCACCTTGAGTGAGTGAATCGATAATGCAAATCACTAACAGAAAATGCGTCACGAATACGCCCGAATGCAACCTAATTAATTATAGGCCGTATGAGTACTAAGTACTTTGAATATCTAACACCATATATAATTCTATATAGCTACATCACCATCTAATTGTATTTGATAAATAATATTTAAATCGCATTTGATAAATAATAATCATGTATTTGTACTCGTATAATCGTATGAATAGTTCAATCGCCTTTGAAAAATAATATTTATAAAGTTTAAAACATTTATAAATATTATTTAAGTGATTCTAAAATGTTTCGCAAATTTTTTTATTAAACACGAACCAACACTATTCATGTCAGGAACTAGTGTATATGTATAAAATAGTGCGTATCTTCCTCGTTTTAAGTCCGTTTTGCACGTTCTTTACGAACACGTTTTTGTATATCAAAATATTATATTTTAATATTTCTAGTCATCTGATGAACAATACTTTTTACTGTTGATGGACTTTTATAAATTTATTTTTATAAACTTAATCATCGTAAACCTGTAAATGTCGTATCTTATTCGTTTTAGCTCCGATTTTAGTGATTCTTTCAAGCACGTCTTCATAATTAAAAGTTCTATCTAATTATGATATTTTCAAAAATAAAATACTTGATGTGAACAGTAACTTTTATAAAATTATTTTTATAAAAGTATTTTTATAAAAGTATTTATTATTGTAAACTTGTGAAATTCATAACTCCTTCGTTATTGATCAAAAAATTACGATTCTTAATGTTTTGGAATTCTAAAAATACATACTTTCTGTGAAAAATAACCATATGTATATATCAGAGGTGAAATGTAAATAGTTTTTATAAAATTTCTTTATAAAAGCGTTTATTATCGTATAACTTGCAAATGTCGTATCTCCTTCGTTATAACTCGGTTTTTCAAGTTCCATATATGCCTACGATCCTTATATGTAGTATTTGATAAAAAATATAAAATGAACACTTTATGTTTTGAATTTGATCAGACCCTTTAAGATTTTTACATAAAATTTGTTTAAAACTTGTTTTTATAACTTTTTAGTTTAGTAACTTTGTTACAAGTACTCTACCATGTCTAATACCACATGTCTTACATACTTAAGGTCTTTAGTCCATTATTTCTCCAAGTATTATCCAAGAATCACAAGATCCACAAGTCTACATACTTATTTGTGCATAAACTTTAATAAGTACACTTTTAAGGTAACTAGTTTATATATACCTTTTATACATAAACCACACTTGTACAATACTTATACATCCATTCTTACATGATATTAACATTCATATAACATATGTAAAAGCATACCAAAACATAACCAAGTGTAAAAATCCATTTTACAAGTTAAATAAGTTTCCTAGATGGTGATTTACTATATAAACATCATATATGCATAAAATCACAAATGTAAAGAGATTAAGGTTTTTAGATAACCTTAATATGATGTATGGTGATGAACAACAAGATCTAAACCCTTGTTTAGCAAACAAACCCTAGCTATCAACACCTTGAAAACCCTAATTTCAACAAAACCCTAATCTTGAACCTTCTTGCTTTAACACTTGTAAACCTTAAACCAAACCTTCTAAACACCTTAGGATATCTTAGATATGATGTAGGAACACTTGGAAATGTGGTAAATAAAATTTGTATGGATGGTTTAGGGTGGTGAAGTTGAGCCGTGGCATATGAGGAGAGAAAAGAGAGTTTTTGTTGTTTTCACTTTAGCAAATGAGATGTGTGTGTTACTTCTACTAGTGAATGCCTTATATACTTCTTGTAACTAGTTGTAAATAAGTCTAGGTTCATATTACACTATGCTTGGACAAGAGGAGGAAATCAAGGAAGAAAATGGTGAAACACTAGTCATAGTTAGTAAGCTTTAATGAGTTGAAATTGGTACAAGACTTAGCTAGATATTTGAGATATTTTCCTTGTGTTTTTCAAGCCCTATCCGGCCACATGTGTATATATGTAAGTAATTTGTGAATTTTTGGGTATTGGGTATAATTGTGGGTATTTGTTGAAGCGTAGAAAAGTTTTGGTGGCTCCGGGAATGCCTAAACGTATTTTATCGCGAAACGTAAACACTTTACGCAACCAATAAAAATAAAATGAACAAAGTTAATAATTATTCTCAAAATAATTACTTAACACTTGCTTGATGTAAACATTTAATTGTTTGATGCCCGTTTACATTGAATGATAATTTTTAGCTTACGCGATTTAACTTAACGGTTTCAATTTAAAAGCAAACGCGTACAATACTAAAAATAAATAGTGAATTTATTGACGACGTACAATGACCCTAAAACACGGGGTGTTATAGTCTCCTCCTGTTAAAAGAATTTCGTCCCGAAATTCAGTTTGAGTTGCCTTCCGGAATGGTGTTAATGAAGAGGTGTGGGTAAATATTTTTTTATATATGAACAGTGACCCCAACGGTCATGAACAGTGACTCCAACGGTCACTGAACAGTGACCAACGGTCACCCCTTCCCTTTAAATACCAAATTTTTATCCTCCATTTCTCCACACAACACTAAATCTTTCACTTAAATTTTCTCTTATCCAATCCTCAAAAATGTTGCATATCATTACACTCTTGGCGATGGCGAGCGCGGTAGCACTCGGCATTTATCTTGCCTACGTCCCATACGAAGAAGAATTTCAGTATCTGGCCTTTATTCTAGCGATTCTCGTGCCCCTCATCGTTCTTGCTATTAGCGTGGATCTCTTTTGGAAGGAATAGATATTATTGCTAGGGGAGGTTGTAATAAAACTTGTATTTCCTGTTTGTTCTTATGTAATCTTATTTCCCAAGTAAAAAACGGATGTTGTGGCAATAAATCTAGTTGTTATTTTTATTTATGTCTTTCGATAATTTTGTTACCACGCTTGGTAATTCGTTTGCATTTCCCTTCTAAATTGCTTTAACTTGAGTGTTCAAGATTAGTGACGTTGGTTTAATATTTATTGTTGTGACCAAGGCTCGGCTTCTAGTGGCTTATTCGTCCCCTTCGGCTTAACGCGTCAGTTATAACATTTTTTTTGACTTTATTTAGTAAGGTGGTGTAAGAGTTTTACTCAGTTATTATGATTATTAGTTTGGTTCCTCATGATGAATACATCTTATGAATACGCACACAAAACTTGATATAAATAGAAAATTGTTTCTTGACAAGAATTTTTAAGGTGACTACTCTCAGCATGGGCATGGTCCGTCCTGAATTATACATAGGTGATCAAGCTATGTATAATTGAGGACTAACGATGCATTGCTTATTTTCGTCAATATAATGTTATGATTTCATGATATTTGAGAGAGTGGGTTGCACAATTAATTTAGGGAATTAGAGTAAAATTGCGAAATTTTCATAATACGATAATTCAATAGATAGTGGGTTTCATTGTTTTCCCTCCAAGATACTACATAGTTTTCTTGATACTACAACTTTCAATACAAGCTAATACATAATTCCTAAAACAAGGTGTCTATGGGAGACGTCCGAGCTGACTGGTGACTAACTCCTAGAGCTCCTTGAAATTCTCTCGGTCATGTCGCTGTGACTCCTGAACTGAAGCCAACTGTCGCTTCATCTCCCTACGAGTCCTCTTCTCTTGGCTACGAGTAACCGTCTTGATAGCCTCCATGGTCCTAATCTTACCACACAGAGAAGCATTATCTGCTTCGGCCATACCCATCTTGAATCTCAATGTACTCATCTCCTCCTCGATGGGCACCCCTTGCAAATACTCATGAATGCCTCGAATAGCCTCCCAAGACTGGCTAGTATCGTAACAATAGTCACTGCAGGAAAAGCATCTGCAGCGACAGGTACTGGGTGGTCAACATCCAAACCAATGTCAATAGCATCTCCGAAATTTCCCTCAGAGGAATCAACAGAGACGAGAATAGTGGGTGCATCCATAACCTGCACGAACAAAAGTTATATAAGTCATCTTTATATAAAATCATGCAAGATGCGTGCAGTATAGATGATAAACGTGATGTAAGATGGTGTATGGTAAAGATGAATATGCACTCATTTCATGAATGGATACGTGACACGGCGAAATGAAATGCCCCATGGCATAAA
>BQNB010119611.1:0-16383 GCA_026074375.1 Tanacetum coccineum
TGTAATAATCTTTTTAAGGGGGAATTGCATATATATCCCTGCAAAAGCTCAAAATTGCGTATATATCCGACCTAAACTTATAATTGCATATATATCCTTTCAAAAGTTCAAAAATTGCATATATATCCAACTTAAACTACTAATTGCATATATATCCTTAATAAACTTTTGTAATTGCATATATATCATTTCTTAACCTTCATAATTGCATATATATCCTTTATAAACCTTTAATATGTCTTATATATCAAAAAATTATTTAAAATAATTATGAACTCTAACTTATGATATTTATAATTTTATAAATATCAAAAGTAACATTTGTTTAAAATGTACGATGTCCCGAGATTTAAAATGAATTTGATATCAAAAGATAATACATCAAAACGATTTTTAAAATCACAAAAAAAATCAACTTATATCATATATAATACGAATGCATGAAATAAACTCATCAATATCTATATCATGATTGTTATATATGTATAAAAAATAAAGTATTGTTACAATGAAAGCGTATATTATTACCAACAAGTAGGGGTGTTATCGGGTCGGGTTGTCGGGTTATCGGGTTGGTCATGTCGGGTTGATTCGGGTTTCGGTGTCCTAAATATTGACCCTAACCCGACCCTATAACATATCGGGTTATCATGTTTCGGGTTGAATCGGGTCGGGTTGAATCGGGTTGGGTTGTCGGGTTGTTATCGGGTTGAACATGTAAAAGAAAATTATAGGTGCGTTTACGTTTTTTTTAAAGACTTGGGCATGTCTCATGAGACACACGAAGTAGCTAAAAGAAGATTGTTAGATAATTTGTAACTTAAAACTTTAGAACCATTTATCATAGTTAATTTCAGCATATGCCAAGATTAGAAACTACAAAGGAAGAAAATAGGATACACACTTAGTTTCCAAGACCAAAACTTACAACCAGTTTGCTCAGAAATGAAACACAACATTTCTTAGTCAACAAACTTGCATACTTATATATACCTTCTACCATTGCAAAATATAATGTGTATTGTGCTAAAAGAATTCATTTGCAGTGATTATATAATAGCCACTTAGCTTAAAATGAAAAAAAATACAACATAGGCTTATACAGTTATCGGGTTGAACCCGAACCCGATAGGCCGAGTAAAAATAACCCTAACCCGACCCTATAAGGCTATCGGGTTGACCCGATAGACCCGATAAGCCGAGTTGGACCAGAATGTATCGGGTTTGGGTCGGGTCGGGTCGACCCGTTTGACAGCCCTACCAACAAGTTTATAAGCAAAGAAAAAGTAATTTAAAAGAAATTATTTTTTTAATAATTATAATTATTATGTATTTTATAGTTGTAAATTTATATTAAATAGTTATTTGTATATATATGCAATTTTAAGTTTAAGTTAGATATATATGCAATTTTTTAGTTTTCAGAAGGATATATATGCAATTTTAAGTTTGAGTTAGATATATATGCAATTTTGAGCTTTTGAAGGGATATATATGTAATTCCCCCTATTTGTTATTTGGATAGATGTGTAACTGTCTCCATGTTCCTTTGCTTAGTTTGGTATTGTCAATGAAACAAATTAATATTAACAACTTCTTTATATGGTATTGTAGTGTGCAAACTTGCTTTAAGTTTGAAGTCTCACATGGGAAAAAGAAGAGAGTTTGTGCATAGTTATATAAAGTGGTCTTTTTAGCTTTAGATAAATTGGGTTTAGTATCATGTTATTGGTGTGTGACATTTGATCCGGTTAAAGAAAAATAATTTATCCGGATATGATAGTCTACCACCAATCACTTGTATAAGCTCCTAATTTTTTTATGTGCAATGACCATTTTATACAATGACAAAACAAACGATTGCGTTTTAATTAAATATTACACCAGGCAACAAAAATCTACAAGATTCCCCAGGGGTGGCAATTCGGGTCGGTTCGGGTTATTGGTGTGTGACACTTGATCCGGTTAAAGAAAAATAATTTAACCGGATACGATAGTGTACCACCAATCACTTGTATAAGCTCCTAATTTTTTATGTGCAATGACCATTTTATACAATGACGAAACAAACGATTGCGTTTTAATTAAATATTACACCAGGGCAAAAAAATCTACAAGATTCCCCAGTGGGGTGGCAATCGTGGAGGGTCTGGGTCGATTCGGGTTGGCGGGTCAGAAAACCTCAACCTAAACCTGGCCCATTTAAATAATCGGGTCAGTTACGTCAACACTAACCTGTTTACACATAACCCGAACCTGACCCATTTAACCCGTATATATACTTAGGTTGGCGGGTTAAATAGGTTAGACGGGTTGAATAGGTTAAACGGGTTTCGGGTTGACCCATTTAACGCGTTCTATATACAAAAGTTGGCACATTACACGGGTTAGACAGGTTAAAAAAAACAAAAAAAACAAAAAACGGTTTTTAGCGAGTTTACCATGTTTACAACTCATTATAGCACAAATGATAAAATATAAATAATTATTGATTTTAGAAAAAACCCGAGCCCGGGTCCTAGTTAAATATCCCACGCGTCGTAGGGATATATATATAGATATTTTCATAAGAAAATATCTAAAATTCTCATAAATCTCATTTCTATCAAAATCTAATATCTCTTTTCTCTCATCTCTCTCTCTCTCTAAACAATCTTCTCTTTTCTAGTTTCTTGATTGAATCGTGTTATGAAGTGTTAATCGGGATCCTACACGACCCGAAATCTATTAGACTCAACTCAAACCTGTTAATTTACGTGTCGGTTTCAGGTCGGGTTTCGTGCCGGGTCAGAAATTGCCACCCCTACGCGTCTCTATAACAAACAATTGCGTTTTAATTAAATATTACACCCGGCAACAAAAATCTACAAGATTCCCCAGGGGTGGCAATTCGGGTTGGCGGGTCAGAAAACCTCAACCTAAACCTGACCTATTTAAATAATCGGGTCAGTTACGTCAACACTAACATGTTTACACATAACCTGAACCTGACCCGTTTAACCCGTATATAGACTTAGGTTGGCGGGTTAAATAGGTTAGACGGGTTGAATAGGTTAAACGGGTTTCGGGTTGACCCATTTAACGCGTTCTATATACAAAAGTTGGCACATTACACGGGTTAGACAGTTTAAACGGTTTTGCGAGTTGACATGTTTAACTCAATTAACACATATGATAAAATATAAATAATCTTTAATTTTAGAAAAAATTGTAAACAGGTTGGCGGGTCGTCCCGATTAATTTATTCCCAACCCGAACTTAACCTGTTTAATAAACGGGTCAAATGGATCGACCCAAACCCGACCCGAAATCTATTAGACTCAACTCAAACCTGTTAATTTTCGTGTCGGTTTCAGGTCGGGTTTCGTGTCGGGTCAAAAATTGCCACCCCTACCCACCCCCCACCCCCGCGTCTCTATAACAAACAATATGGGTATAAAATGATGAACGATAGATGTCTCTACAGAAATTTTCAAACATAACATAACTAATACAATATTAGGTTAGGACAGTGAAAGATTTATGTGTCTAAAACAACTTCTTGTGTGATATTATAATGTCTAAAATTGCTTTTAAGTTTTAAGTCCCACATAGAATAAAACAGAGAATTTGTGCATATTTATATATGATGGTCTATATGGCTTATATAATTTGTTGTTAGTATTATGTTATTGGCTTCGAACATTTGATGCAGTTAAAGTTAAAGCAAAATAATTTAACTAATGTAGATTTCTAGAACCAATCACTTATATAAGTTCTTAACTTTTTACGTGCATTTGTTTTTAATATCAAGAAAACAGAGATATTTTGGCCCTCGTGTAACGGTACGAAGCTTCGTGAGGGTTTATTTCCTGTTGATATTCGGAGACCGTCTTTGGGTGTGAAGCTTCTTGGGGGAGCTGTTAGTAGAGACACAGATTTTATTAGTGGGTTGGCTTTGAGGAGAGCCGCGAATGCTGTTGATTTGATGAGTCTTCTTCCACAGTTACATGACCCGCAGAGTGAGCTCCTTTTGCTTCGATCATGTATGGGTATTGCCAAACTTTTTTTTGGTTTAAGGACTTGTCAACCTGTACACATGGAGAAGGCGGCCTTGTTTTTTGACAAAGGTTTGCGTGGGTCAATCGAGAATATAGTGGTTTGTGGAGGACCTTTCTTTGGAGACTTACAGTGGAGCCTTGCTTCTTTACCCATCCGGTTTGGTGGTTTGGGTTTGTACTCGGCAAAAGTGGTTTCCTCTAACTTTTGTGCCGTCGAGGTCCCATCTAGGGTGCTACAAACAAAGACCACACACACATTACGTGACAGTGGCAATAAGTGTGGTATGATGTTGATTATGCTATTCTGGCTTTGGGCAGAGTGAGCGAGAGCTGAGCGAGAGACGCGATTGGGCAAGCTTTGATTTTAACATTTTTTAGCAATTAGGTATGGCGCTAGTGGAGGCCGACCCATCGTAAAGCCTTCAACAAATAGTTGGCGAAGTGCCCTTTCTAGTGAGATGATCAAAGGATATGGAAGTCCGCTTTGACATATTGTGAGACAAAAAGCATTTTTTTTTTGTTTTTGAGTGTCTACACCGCACACATGCTCATAGATTTCCAACTAGTCTATCTCTCATAGACGGGTATGGTCAACATATATCCCCAGTGGAATACCGCACTATCCTTAAGTAATCCGTCTCATGATTCCATTATTTCCGTTACGCATATGTCCCCCTGTTTGGAGTCGCAAGGCATGTTTAGGTATTTCTTTGGGGAACCCATGCAGTTCATTGATAAGAGGCTCCCGCGGGCTTCAAGTAGCCAAAGACAAAACGATATGGTCAGCAGATGTCCTAATTCCGACATAATGTAGCATAGTCCGTTATCTCTGTCAAAAAAAAGGTGAATGCCCTGTGAGATTACTTGACTGACCCATCAGAGGGAAGATCCACACTCAGACCAAGCTGACGTTTTGGTCATTTGGATGTGTCAGCTTCTTTAAAAGCCGTCTCGTGCAAAGTGACAAAACACGACGAACGGCATGTCATTAGTAAAATCAACACGTTTTTATCCCCCTTACGCGTTTGATACATTTGGTTTCCTTGGCACCTGAGGGGTGCGGTTGAGTCTACTTACTAGAGTCCTAGCGTGTTATGAAGCATTAATGTTAAGACAATTGTTAATTTGTGGAGTTTCTGGTAAACATAAATTAGATTGAAACAATATCATATGAAATGATTTGACCAATTCGCCATTATTGCTATTGGGAACATGAAATTGAGAACATAGATCTCAAATATAATTGGGGACTGTTGGGTCTTTGTCTTATGAACAATTCAGTCTATAGATTACTGCAAAGTTCGTCAATGTTTGTTTTAAGTCGATGTCATCTACACTATATGACTATATCATTCCAAATGACTTGCTAGCATATATAGTAAAGATGATATCATTTAATATGTTAATTTGGAGAGTCGGTATTTTTTTTGAAAGTCTGAGCAAATGCTTTTTACCCATGAAGTTATTAGGTCTATAGTCGCTATACCTTTTCTCTTTTCTATTTTTTTTTAAAATGGGTTCGATTGTTTGATACTCTCTAATTGGTTTCTATATTAAATTTTGCCTCACTGGGGATCGAAGAGCGAGACACATTTATGGCGTTGATGCTCGAAATGAAAGAATTGTAACTAATAATATTTGGTTACAGACATCAAAAGAGTTATGTCTTTAGAACTCCTTTAGACTGATTTATGTTAAAGCCCCATTATGCGAAGATCTAAAACTAGTAAATAGATACAAGCTTTCGTGCTATTTAAAAAGGTTTCATCATTTGAAAACTTATCTCTTACACATGATTAACTTGATTACACAATGTTCATTTAGTTTAATCAATATAGCATTGTGCTCATACGATGCGACAATGATAAACAGATAAAAAACAAAAGTAGTTGAAATCTTTAATCACCATAAATATGTTTGATAAATTAAAAAAATTATTTGTCTAAAAAAAGTTCTCAAGACACTGATTAATGATCATTAACACGATACATATCTCTATAAGAATTTGTGAAAAGAACATAACTACTAATATTTGGTTACGACATCAAAAGAGTTATGTCTTTAGAAACAACATCCGTGTATGGTAGTATACTGTGTATATGTAAACTTAACATAGAAAAAAGTAGAGAATTTGTGCATAGTTATATTGAATGGTATTTTAGCTCAGACGAATTGGGGTTAGTATTATACTATAGTCTATAATGTTATTGGCATCTAATGTTTGATCTTTTTAAAACAAAAATGATTTAACTTGAACAAACACTTGTTGACAATGACGTGTATAAGCTCTTAAGTTTTTTATGTGCAATTGTTCTCAACTGGGTTTCAAAAATATCGAAAATAACTTGTCATGTAAATATTAAAGTTTATATTAACCATAAAAACCATCAAACTTTCAAAACTGTTCTAATTTGATACCTTAAAGTATCTATGTATGCATTAACATATTGTACATTAATTTTAAACACCCACCTTATGAATTTAACTACTTCCAATATGTACAATCCATTAATGCACAACTAAACATAGAAAATAACCACAAAATAATAACCAAGTTTGAGAAGTGTTTCGTTCAGATCACTCTAACATGAAAATTACACAAAAATAGAACAGTTTAAAAACTTTGATGGTTTTAGTGATTGATATAAAGTTTGAGGTACTATTTAATGATTTTCATCCGTGTACGGTAGTATATTGTGTATATGTAAACTTGATTTAAGTTTGAAGTCCCACATGGAAAAAAGTAGAGAATCTGTGCATAGTTATATTGAATGGTCTATTAAGCTTATATGGATTGGGGTTGGTATTATACTATTATGTTATTTTTTTATTTTTTTGTTTTATTTTTTGGACGGCGAAATTGCAATAAAAAACTAGCGAGACGCTAGAAAGATTACAAAGTCAAAGTAATAGGGCATTTCAACCAAATACTCCAATCAAAACTACCATTACATCTAGTCGAAACCCAAGAGAAAGACTTTAGGACGACCTCATCAAAAATCAACTCCATGCGCAAATGATTTAACTTGAACAAACACTCATTGTCAATGACGTGTATAAGCTCTTAAGATTTTTATGTGCAATTGTTCTCAACTGGGTTTCAAAAATATCGAAAATAACTTGTCATGTAAAATATTAAAGATTATGCCTTACTAATATGATTTCGAGTGTTTATGCATCCTTATTCAGATGGCTTATCAAATGACCTAATAGCTTATTTAGTAAAAAAGTATCATTTAAGATGTTAGATTAAGTTAATTGCGTGTGTCGTTTATTATGGTAAAAATTAGTTGAGTGTAAGTACCTCATATTATGCAACACGTCATAAAACGATGTTGAAGTCCCACATCGAAAAAAAAAGAGAATTTATGCATATTCATATAGAGTGATCTTTTTAGATCATGGAAATTGGGATTAGTATCATGTTATTGATATCTAGGTTCGATGTAGTTAAAAAAAAAAGTTAGTTAACTGCAACGTTGTCTAATATCATTAACTCGTATAAATCATTTAACTTTTTATGCGCAACTAGTTATATATCCCCGTGTACGTGTATAATTTTGTCTTAAGTACTATTCAATAAGAAAAATTTACAACTATTTAAAGCATGCATTAATTAACATTTTAAGTAGTACAAGGTATAATGGATATGGTACAAACACTTAGAGAGCTAGGTAAGTTGGGGACGAATAACGTGTTATTCGTCTGTCACCTCAACGCCACCTCATCCTCCTACCAATAACTAAAATCACTTCTCTAAAAAAAATACTAAAAACACTTATTGGGTCTTACAAAATACCCCATCAAAAATACGATACACTCACAAAATAAAAATAAAAACCGAACGGCATATGCAGTTCGCGTTCACTGGTACCCTATGACGGCGCCATTGATACCCAAATTTGTCAATAGCGTGCGAATGGTACCGGACACTGAGCTCTGTTAGAGAGCTAAGTAAGCTGGGAGTATTCGTCTACCATCTCAACGCCACCTTATCCCCATCCCAATAACATACCAAAAGTTTGTCGAAAGTATATTAAAGTGCCCCTATATAAAAAGATAATTAAATGATGGCCGTGAAGGTATAATTTGTTTTATCTAACGATTAACGGTTCATAACATATTTAGATAATAAAAAATATGTGAAATATTAAAATGCTATTAATATCATCCATTGATTTTTTATTGACACTCAAAAATATGTGTGTCATAACTATTATACCCTTAATATGTGCACACTTCAGTAAATGATATAAGGGTATAAATGTCAAGACACATATAATTTGAGTGTGCAAATCAATAAGTAGAGTGTGCAAATCACTACTCTTTCTTATTAAATGGATGATGTGTATGAGTCCCCTGCTATCAAAAAAATATGACATCTAAAATAACTCTTATTTTTAAGGCTTCTAATACATTATGTACACTTATGATAAATATTGTCTCCAATATTCAAATAAGCAAACAAAAATATGTAAAAAAGATAAAATTAGAAAACGAAAAAAAAAAACCAATATTCTCCCGATTTGCTCAGTATCAACGAAAGTTGACGATCAAAGGTTAGAGAACAAAACAAGAAAACATCAAAACTAAGGGTGTGTTTGGTAGGGAGAGTTGATAGTGGAGAAATGGAAATTAATTCAATTTTCATGTTTGGCAGAGAGAATTAAAAAAAGTAGAGAAATCAAGAGAAATTGATAGAGAAATGAAGAGATATATGTAGTGTAATTTAACAACATTCATTTTCATCATTTTGATAGAGAAACTAGAGAAATGGATTTTTTTATAAAAAAATTGTTTTATTTTTAATTTATTATTCTTTTTTTTTAATTGCTTCCGGTTAAAATTTGATTAAAATATGAATTTTGTTATAAATTTTTTTTTAAACAAATTAAGTTCGTGCTTGAAACATTTTAAAAAAAACAATTTTGTTGACATTATCGTATTATATATAATCTCTTTTGAATTAGATGATTTTCAAAGAAAAATAAAGATTTTCATGATTATTTTTTATTTTAATTCTCTGGCGCTACCAAACAGTGGAATTCAATAAATTTCTCACTCAATTCCATTTCTTTGAATTCCTATTCTCTGCTTCATTTCTAATATCTGAAATTCTCTCTACCAAACGTGCCCTAACTTTGCAAAGGTTGGGGGTGACCAGGCCTTGCTTCGGTCGGCGTAGTGGGGTAACCAGGTCCCTTTTATTGCCACATGAGATGACTGACCGCAAAAGTTTGTCCCATTACGTTTAGCCTCATGGTCTGCATACATCGGTTATGTTGTAACAATTTCGTATACATGCCTTAATTATGTTGCAATATATTTTTGGTCTTTATATTTGTAATTATGTTTCAATATTTTTTCAAAATACATGGGTTTATCATAATTACACGCATTCAGTCTCAAGCATATAAATGATCCATACGAGGTATCACACATTCACGATACTCATTCCATCGTTTACATCTCATTCCAAATTTACCGGTGTTGAGTTTTTTTTATTGTTTATGCTAAATATCCTTAAATTTTAACAGGTTGATTTGAAGGTTTTTGAAGATTTAATCTGGTTGAAGATTGGTTTTAGATGTATCAGGTTTGGTTTTGTTCGTTCGTGTGACAACCATATATTTTTTTTGCGTAATTGTTTTTTCTTTTCTTTTCTGATGCAATTGTTGCAATTTCAAAAACGTGTTTCTAATGACGGATTCATAAAGTTTATTTTAAATTTATGATACCATATTGATAGTTTGAATTCCTATATGAGGATTATGTTATTTAAGGAGTCTTTGAGAGGTGTTTGACCAAATGTCTTAAAAAAATAAAAAACAGCCGTTTGTAATCAGTTTCATTAACAAATTCCGAACAAACACTGTATAAATATTTGGGCTTTTTTGATAGAAATGTCTCATAAAATGTCTTAAAAAAACAACCCTTCGTAAACAACGGTTCATTTTGGCTTAATATTGATATCTTTAGCCACATTATGATTGTTGTTTTCTTTTGAGATATAAAGAGGATGATTTTGGTGCTTATTTGTTAGAGGTTTGGATTTTGGTGAAGATGTAAGATGATTAGTCTCATTGTGAATTCAACTTGCTATGAACATAAAGCGTGTTGGAATTCGGGTGCACTTTTAAAAATTAATAGTGAGTTTTCTTTGTGTTACATCTTATGTTCAATCGTATATTCTTATGTGTCATTATACTCTAGTTTTTTGCTTCATGTGTGTGATTAACTAATCACAATAAGATCTCACTTGACACTGAATTTATCCATTAGTGAGATGGGTTCTCTTTATTATAAATTATCTTAAAATTGAAATGTAGAGTAGTAGTACACAGTAGCAAGTTTGTTTTGTTATGGGTTGATGATGTTGTTTTTGAATATATTTAGATATCTCAATATTTTTTTTTATTTGGTGGCAATTTTAGATTAATAAGTAGCTTAAATGTTATTCGCCTTAATAACGGGATAAGTATATTCTTCAAGTAATTTCAATAGAAAGTGATGTGGAAATCAAAGTAGGATGGTATTGACTATTTAAGTTTGATTATTGACTTCTTATTTAATTGTATGTTATAGATCATGGTTATTGCATCACAAATGAATGATGTTTCGATCTTATTCATCAATATAGAGTTTTTTTATTCATCAGTTGTGTAGTGGAACTGGTTCATGGTAGCTAAATTGATTTATAATAGGTTTTTTGTCAATGTTTAAGAAATACCCTTTTAAGTGTAAGTGAACTAGATTATTTTTCTCTAAATGCAGTCACTCAGCTTGTGTATACGACACATCTACTATGTTTACATAAACGAGGATGATTACCATTGCCCATCGTGTTATTTTAATTAAGTTATAACTTACACTTAGTGCTAAAATTTGGCAAATATTGTTCTGATTTTTGGTACTTATATAGTCATATACATTAACATATGAGGGTGAGTTATTGTAGCCTCAACAAAGTTATTGTCACTTCCCCAAGAAGAAATGACAAAGGATAGATATATCTTCATGCTTCTGCTACTTTGGTTCAGAAAGGTTTTACAGAGTAATCAAATTTTTAGAAATTGGAAGGTAACCCGCTCTAAAAACTACTACAATAATCAAGTGTTGCCTTCAGTTACATGAGTTGGAACCTAATTTTATTTGGTATAGTATATATCTAATTGATATTTGTGAATTAAATCCTTTGCGTACGTATGTATATTCATGTTGTTGATACAAAAGTTGGGTTGGGTCTAGTTTGATCCGAATAGGCTGTTATTCGGGCTTCTTTTTTTTTTTTTAAGAAATGCTTCTTTCTAATTCTAAGGTGGTAGGGCAGCTAGTTTGAGTGGGGCCTGACGGTTTCCCGAACTTATTCTTTCATTTTATATTAATAAGGGGCTAGTTAGGGAGGAAATATCGATGGCAATCAAGGATGGATTTCTATTTCGGAAGGGGTGCTTACTGAAAGAGTTCAACACTACGCTCATTGCTCTTCTTCTAATGTCCCTTGGAGCCAATCGCTTGCCTGAAGCTTGACATGATGAAGGCGCTTTGAAGCCCTTCCGGAGATCGATCTCTATACTTGGTCTTGGTCCCCTGAGAGTAAGTATCACCATACGATTCTTCGGCGCTCCGGGAGCGTTCTTCGATTCGGGGACGTTCCCTTCTGGGATGATGACCTCTACTGTGGGAGGGATCTCTCGAGTCCGTCCTGCTTGGCCCGGACTTTGTTGTACTTGGCGAGTAGGTATTACTAAGTCTCTCATGCACGCTCTTCCTTCGGTGGCTCAGGCGGCTAAACACGTTTCTGTCGTCGCGCCTTTCGCGACCGCGAGTCCTGGATCTCTCAGGATAGACTCTCGTAGGCGAGTTTTCTGCCCTTGAGTTTAAGGAATTCTCCCTTTCTCTTCGTGTTCTCTTGTTGTTTTCTCCAAAGTTTAGTCTGGTTTGGACTTCTTTTCGCTTGTCACGCCGTGCCTTATCCATAATGATCGGCAGGATGTCTTCGTAGTATTCTTCGCAGAAGTCCACGATGTTCACCCCGGGTGCGGCGTCTGGCGCCTTTTCTTTGTTTGTAGTTTTCGTGACAGTAGTCACAATGGGGGTTGCATTAGCCATTGCACTCATTCTGGTGAGAGTAATTCCTAGTGTTGGGTCCCACGGATGGCGCCAACTTGTTGATACAAAAGTTGGGTTGGGTCTAGTTTGATCCGAATAGGCTGTTATTCGGGTGTAGAGTACCTTGTTCTTGTACCAAGTGATTTTGTTGAAGGACCCTGCACAAGGAAATAAATGTCGTTAACCTTATCGTCGGAGCAGATCCCACGATTGGACTCCGGCGTGAGAGTAAGTGTATAATTTTGAGAGAGTAATCGAATGTAATTAGGGTTTTTGAGATACCTGTACCAATGATAATTATGTTCCTTTTATAGAGTGAATACCCTTTAGGGTTTCCGTATTTTTCGTCCCAAGATACGACCGATAGTTTAGGGATTCGACATTATCCTGAATCCTTTTAAATAAGTAAAACATATCTTCTTATTTAATTAGATTATCATTGGAAATAATTTAAGCGTGCACCGCGTTCCACGAACAGTGTTTTAGTAGCCGCGACCCATGAGTTCAACTAGCCGTGACCGCGACACTGGAAAATATCAGTCAACAAGCCCACAATAGTGTCTGTATGTCGGGTCGATCCATACTATACGTCATCATGTCCCTCCAATCTAGGAGACGTGGTCGTGGCCGGAACCTCGGTCACGGTTCCTAGACTACAAGAATCTCAAACCATCCATGGGATGCATACTCCTCGAAACTGTAAAGTGAGCTTTGTAGCCGAATACAAAGGCCTATTTACCTAGAAACGGCAAAAATGGCGAAGATAGGATAGGTGGGCCCACAACCATTTCACCTACCATCCGATCTGAGCCATCAAAAGCTAAGTGGGACACGTGTCGATCATCTAACTGTGCACGCCTGTCGAGGAAAACGTATAAATGGAATAAATGACGACTGTTCATGTTTACATAGTTTTTAAATCAAACCTCCATTTATACACACACAGCCGTACTCGTTACTCTTTCCCACGGAATCTCCTGACGCCAGGTTAGTAAACCCGCCACTTTATAAAACTTATTTAAAAAATGGGTAGAGACACAATACAACTCAAAACCGTCGTATCAACCATCTCCTCCGAATATCTATTGGAGTTTAACTCCGAGTATGGCATAGCAGAGGAGTCACATCCGGAATTGCCTAGTCCAGGGGACCGAATCATTGATTTTCCGGAGGGTAAGGTTGGCGTTTACACCAGGTTTTTTGAATTTGCCAACTTTCGGCTCCCCATATCACAATTTATCTTTGATATACTTGGCCACTATCAAATTCATTTGTTACAACTATCCGTGATAGGTGTAGCCAAAGTTAGTCATTTCAAAATCAACTATCGTGTCCTCCACATAATTCCTTCGGTTAATTTATTTCATGTTTTATATATTCCCTCGTTTAATTCAGGATGGATGTCATTTAGCAAGCGACCGGGAAAGAACACCCCACGGTGTTACACGAAACCCCTAGATTCCTTAAAGAATTAGAATAACCATTTTTTTTGGGTAGACGAGAAAGTGTTCCCCACCATGGTGGATTGGCGTGTAAGTGCTCCGAAGTATGAGATGCCGATAGCGGGTTCCTACTCCCCGAAGGATGTGGTGGTATTAAACACACGTCGCACTCCTATCCAAAAATAACATGAGGCTTTGTTGTGCTTAGTAGGGTTAAGCCGGTGATACTTTCTTGGGGATGATGTATACCCCACGTTCCTTAAGGACGATGACCGGGGTAGGTATTTGTAAACAACCTTTTACCCCTCGTATGTGCTTGAAAAATAAAATAACAAATGTTATTACTTGTGTTGATGCAGAAATAGAATTGTATAACCTGATCAGGGCCCCAAATCTGACTAAGGTTAAGACGGGAACCCGTCCCCGTACGGCATATGAGGTACCCCTATTGACTGCACTGCCACTCGCGTGATAGCCATGGAAGATGCTACCGGGTTGTCCAGCTCTTCAGGGACACCATCCACCGTGGAGAAGTCGCCCCTGGATTTTTCCAAGGAGGATTCACCCCGCCGAAAAACTAAAAGTGACGGAACATAAAACCAAGGCCAGGAGACTGTTGCCCCTAAAGTCCCTCGACAAGAAAACGTGCCAACTATTAGGGTTACACCAGAAATTGGCCTTAAGAAGGAGGTTGCCGCCATGGGAAGCTTGTGAGTAAAAAGCGCCGTGAGAGGGGGGCGATGGGGCAGATGCGAATGCACCTCCCAAAGTGCTTAGGAAAGACCATGTTGCCTTCCGCCCAACACGGAGTACCATTGGGGAGAAATCAACAAGACTAGATACGGGCTCCACCTTATCCGCGCCAATTCTGCAGGAGACTCCTGCTGATGTGAGTGACCCAGACCCCTTGTCATACGCGAAGCCACAGTCAATCCCTAAACGGGAGATTGCCCAGTAAGTGATTTGTCCCTTCTGTTATCTTTTATATTTTTATTTTTTGGTAAGGTATGCTAGCAGACCATATCAATCCAGGTCTTCCAAGGGAGCGACCGTTACGGAGGACCCAGACTTCGAGAAGTCTACCTTTTTTACATCCTTTATAGGGTCGCCCAGTGGTATATATCAGCAAGGATGGGGCGTGACCAATAGTTGCCGTTTGGAAATTCCGGATGTATGCCAGGATGTGGTGGACCATATAGTGCCTTGGGGTACTTTTTGGAGCTACGCCATTTGCGAAATGAGGATTTTTTGAACCAATATAACATAAATTTGGCGCGGTAAGTGGCTATGGTTTCCCAGCTTAGGCTAAGGTTCGAGCAAGAGGTCCGGCTACTGAAGAGAGCAACGAAAAAGGTAGCCAAGCAGGATCAAAGAATCCAGGCAATGGAGGAGGAGATAAAGAAACTTGATCAGGAGACCCACTCCCTTAAATCTGCAGATACGAAAGTGCAGGGTCTCCGTAATCAAACGAAAAACCTAGAGGCCCTGTTAGAAGCCGAAGTGGATATGAAGAAGGTCGCAGAGGCTAAGAATGTAGAATTAGCCGAGGAGTTAGAGAGCCGTCGTGCCAAATTTTTAGATCTCCAAATAAATAATGCACAGCTGTCCCAGCAAGTGTCTTCTCTTCAAGCTCAAATCACAGGCGAGGAGCGAATAAAGGCCCCCTTCGAAGAGTTCAAGATGTGTGAGGATGATAAGATTGAGCAGTGGTGTGTAGAGATGGATGCTTGTCTGGACAAGCTAAGCATATATTTTGATGAAGATCTGTATCCACACATGTTGACGGCGATCGCGGGTCGCCGCTGGCTTATTGGGCACGGCCTGCACCTTGCCGTTCTAAAGTGCGTCGAGTCTCCAGAGATAATGCAGCCATTTGCTGATGTTGTGTCTTCAGGGCTTGCCAAGGGTATGAGCGAAGTCTTACAATATGGCATAAAGCACGGGAAAGCTAGCCGTGATCTAGGAGATGTTGACGCGTATGACCCAAAAGCCAATGGCAAGTTTATCAAAGCCCTCCAAGACATGAAAGACCTAAAACACCCTATAGTAGACCAACTGGAGAGGTTAAAGGATAGCCTATTGATTTAATATAGGCCTCTCTCCACTTAGAGAGTGATACCGGGGAGGATGCCCCTCAGTGGATTCGTGACCTCCGCCCGAGCTCTTCCCAACTAAAGATTCCTATATACCCTGAGGTATGCGATCCCAAAGACCCTTGGGCCGTGAAAGAAGAGATGTCATTAAAGGATGCCATTTTCGCGAATGTAAGCCGGGCGGAGAAGAAAAAGAAATGCAGAGTGGTGTGCCGCACACACGGTGTTGGTTCTACTCACCATGTTAGGTCTGATGGTGTTGTTGTATGAGTTCTGACCGCTGCTCCTCAGGGTCTTGCCATTTTGCTCATGGATGCAGCCACACAGACAGAGGGATCTAAAGGCGAGGTTTCTCCGAGGTTGATTAGGTCTAAGTCTTTACCTCCTATGTTTAATTTAGAGTGTCCATAGTACCGCTTGTGGTACTTAGACAATTTTTGGCTTGTAAAATATATACACGGATGTCCATGAATAACAATGCACGTTAACAATTTTTGTAATGCACTATCCATTGTTTACAATTTGCACTTGTAGTGTCTTACATGCTCCGTGTGAGTCTTCTCTTATGCGCCTAACGTCTTAGGTGCACGTAGCATAAGGATATAGAGTCCGTGGCCGCTGGGGTTGCAACCCTCTTACACGGAAAGCAATTATTAGGGTGCTTATCCTTTGAAATATCCAAAGACATTCATTAAG
>BQNB010119612.1:1428-20784 GCA_026074375.1 Tanacetum coccineum
ATTTTCTATATCGCAACTAGTCTAGTTTCTCGTTAAAAATCGTTAAATCCAAAACACTATTGTCATAATACTAATAATGATTACTATCTTTATAAAAACTCATAAGTTCCATGTTAACCCATTTTATATAATAAAGTCAATGTTTGACTTCATTTGACTTTTATAAATATATATACATTTTACTTAGATCCGATCCGTCCAAAACGACCCGCTATATCACATTTTCATAACTCGGACTCTAAAGAGATTTTATGCAAAATGACATTCCGGACAACTTTTTAGTTTTAGCCGAGACCTGAAACTCGACAGAAAATAACCAAAATGCCCCTGCAAGTTTCTGCAGGAACTTGAGACATTTTTTATAAAAGTGCAGATTTTGACCTTGGGTTTTGACCCGTTATTACTCGATTTTAAAACTAGCAAGCCTTGCAGCAAAGTAAAACGTCATTCCGAGCAACTTTCGTGTTTCGCCGGAAGGCCGAAACGGACTCGAAAGTGCTCAAAACGGGCGTTTTTGATTCTGCCAGCAACTAAATAATTTACAATAGCTGTTTGGAATCTTCTAAACTTTCAAATCTTGTTTTCGCCGTAACTTCTTCGTTATTAGGAGTTACGGGGCGTTCGAATTACCGAAACGCTCGTAAAAATACCCTCTACCATATTTTCTAACCCAAAATCAAATTTCACAAAATCTCGACCCTCGTTTTCCGCGCCAAAGTTTCTGCTCAGAACTTACACTTTACAAAATGCGTCAAAACTATTTTGGACCCAAAAATCCACCCACGGCATATCTAAAATAGCCTATACACGATACCCATATCGCTCAATCACCCAACAACACTTTTAATCTAATCTACGCAAGTTTCGATCGGATTTCATCACATGCATCAATCAATAAATTAACAAATCGCGAAATACAAAAACAAACGTAACAATAATATTAATAAGAATACTCACAATGCTATAATAAGCAAAATCGAAAATCGAAATCGTCTCCTTTGTCTTAGCCGAGACTCGAACCGAACTCAACAACCAAAACCGGACCTTCTCCATTTGAACCAACTTCCAAAACTTGTTTATCTAACACTTTTACTACCACTTTTTCAACCGAAATTGGTTAAATCAAACCCGAACTCTAACTCCAAAAATACTTATTGGATGTTACGTTTCTTTAGTGGGTTATGTTTAGTTTTTCATGGGGATTAAGAAAATATATGTTGATCATGTTGCATGTGATTTTTCCGGTGAATGGTGGTGGTGGAGTGGTGGCAGCCGGCGATGGGAAATGGGAGAGCAAAACACACACATTTTTGTTTTATAAAAATGAAAGTGTGTGTATACTTCCTTATATAGTGAGCCATCTTTTGGAAATTGACACGTTTAGTCCTTCCTTCTTTTCTACAATTGGTTTTTGACACATAAACGTTTTTCTAAAAAAATAAACCGACTACTATAGCTCGGGATTATACTACCGAGACTATTTTTATTTCCGTCACACTTAATTTGGTTTAAAATATATAATAAGAATATTAACTCACGTCAAAATGAAGTTTGACTCGGTTTCGACTAACTCGGGACGAGGACCATAAAACACAAATTATCATCATCAAAATAATAACGAAGCGCGTCGAAATTTCTACGATACTCAAAACGCTTAACGGTCGCGCGGTCAAACGTCAAAAATAAAATTTCTAAATTCCGTTCGTAATAAAATAAGAAAATAATTATTCTTGACAAATAAAATTTTAAATATCGACGTTTGTTCTCATGAACTTATAAAATAATAATTATGACGTCGAATTCGTGATCGTCATACGCCTCGTAAAAACTTGGGTTGTTACACGAATTCCTAAAGATCTAAAGGCGAACCTCACATTTTTAGGGTGGAATTCTGAGGGTTTTTGTGCTAGTCATATACATTCATATCCATGAGACGCTATTAATACTCGTTTTTCGTCGGTATGTGTCCTAAAAAAATTTAAATTTTGGTCAAAATTACTTTTTATGCTATGTTTCGATATATTACCTATCATTTTAAGGAACAAGCAAATGGCAAATGAAGGAATAGTTTCTAAGGATTATTTCCCCCTTACACTTAAGTTGAACATTGTCCCTAATGTTCTATAGAAGTACCCGTAAAAACGAATAAAGGGAAAAGAAAACAAGTAAAAGAAACTAGTACTCCCTTGGTTTGCTCAATAATGGAGAAGAAACATGCGATAACTGGTTAAATCGTCCTCCAAGAATCATCTAATGAAAACATCCTAAGATCTTCCAAGCTTCTTCTCATCAAGTATAACCTGTAATCAAAGACAACGACAACTACACCAAGCGTAAAATCCGTGGGATAGATTTATATACAATAAGTGTTTAGGGTTTCGACTCTATTAAAACAGTAAAGATAGGATGAGAGAATTATTAAACTCAGGGTTTTACAGGTTTATAAAAGGATTTAAACTTTCTTAAGTGTTGTACAAGTTATATTTTCAAAAATACTTAAAATTTTTGAGTTTTCCTGTAACTGGGCATTTGACGCCGTCAGGAATATCCTGACCCCGTCACAAGTGTCGTGGTGACGGCGTCGCGTGTAAATCGTGACGCCGTCTCCACACTCTGTGAAAACTCATTTTTCGTTTTTGATGAAAAATTTCCTGCACTCATTCTTATAAGTTATTTTCCTGTACAAAATGCTGCATAACAACCTGAGAATTAATAATTCAATCATATGACTCGAAACTGACGCGGATTAATCTAAACAATTTATTTTAAATGTTTGAATTTGGTTCTAAAAACCGGATATTTCCCCTACACTTATTTTGTTGCAAAATACCTTTGATTGCAAATAAGACGAAGTTACAAACAAACAAAGCATGATTACAAACTAATTCAAACATAATAAAACAAACAATAAAGAATTAAAACACAAGACACTCCTAATATGCGGGAAAAGTAAATATTGGGTTGCCTCCCAAAAAGCGCTTTTCTTTATTTACGAGTCTTGTAGCTAGACTTGAAGTCACACGTTAGGTGTCGTAGAAATGGTCCAAGTCGATGATTTCCCTTGGACTTTCTCTTTCGGAGAGCTTCCTAGTGGTGGGGATTGATTGTAGGGTTTTGGTAAACTCCTCTCCGTCTGGATTGATCAGTCTTATCTTGGCGTGCCATGCTCCATCTCTGTTTTTAGGCGGTTTGTCCCAGTTAATCAGGTTTTTAATTAGGTCCTCCGATTCCCACATATTACTCTTAAGGTTAATGGGTATGGCTCTTAAAAATTCTACCATCCTTCTAAATACTAAGACATCCTTAAAAGGATTGAGCTCGGCGTCTCTAGCAATTTCCCACTCTCCGGGTAAATGACAGTCTAAGAAATCCTTCCTAGCATAATAAGGGGTTTGTGCGCCTACTCCATCCGAGCGAGGTCGTGGCTTGTATGATTCCCTTTTCCCAAGCATGGTCCAATAAGGTGCTTCCTCCTCACCTAAGTCGACTTCTTTTACTCTGAATACCGACCTAGTGATTCCTTCTCCTACCGTTATTTTGGCCATCCTACAATCTATAACTCTGTTGGCGATAGCTAGGAATCCTCTTCCTACTAGCAAGGGGTTTCAGGGTCCTTCTTCATATCGATCACTTAGAAATCATTTAATAGTTTTAGTTTTCCTATGTGGACTTCTACGTCTTTAACAATCCCAACGGGGTAGGATTTGGTTTTGTCAGCCAACCCAAAGATATGGTCAGTCTCTTCCAATAGTCCGATCTTAAGCTTTTTGAAGAGGAAAAGTAGGATTATGTTTATGCATGATCCTAGATCAGCCAAGGTGTCGAAAGGTTTTGAGTCTCCTAGTCTACAAGGTAGGGTGAATAGTCCGGGGTCTTCCATTTTTGCAGGTACTTCTCCTTAGACAAATGCTGATCCATTTTTGCCTAGTTCTAAGCTTTCTACGTATTTATCCAATATAGAGTTATAGATTGGAGCGTGAGCTAGGACTTCGAGAACCGGTATGTTAAGATGCAAATCCTGGAATTCATCTTCAAGAGTTGGTTCGGGTTCTTCCAGTTGTTGCGTTTCGATCTCCATCCCGGGTCGCAGCAGGCTTGTTTGGGAAATGGTTGCCTCCTTGGAATGTGTCTTGATAGCGTTAATTGAAGTGGAGAGGTGAGATGAGCATTGGGGATCAATTGTCGGGTAAGAACGAGCAGACAAAACTAGGGAGGTACTTAGTTTTGGGTTCTTAACCGTGTCACTAGGTAGTGCTCCTGCTATACGATCGGTGATGGCCTTCAACACTGTATCAATTTTGTTGGTCATCTCACTTTGCTGTTGTTTAAAATCGGCTTCAAACTTGGTCAGCCTAGCGTCTTGAGATGCCATGAAGTTGGATACCAATCCTTCTAGATTTGATTGATTGTTAAAGCTTTGAGGAAGGTCATTGAAGGAACGGTTCGGGATTGAACCGTTGGGTTGGAACCGGTTAGGTGGGTTTGAAAAATTATTTTCAGAATTTTAGGGTTGTCTCCACCTAAGGTTTGGGTGACTTCTCCATGATGGATTATAGGTGTCACCAAGATTGTTTTGCTCGGGATCTTCCATGCAATACTGAGTGTCGTGGGGACCACTGCAGATCTCACATGAGGTAGTGATTTTGTTAACTTGAGTAGGTTGTGTCGGAGCAAGATGAGCTTCTATCAAGTGTTGGACTTGATTTTCGAGCTCGATTAGACGGCGGTCGGATGTACTCGGGACATCTTGAGGCAAAGCGATTGCCTTGACCGGCTTAGCGAAATCCCTTGGGTCGTTCTAACTTTCGTTGTCATAGAGGGTGAGGTCCTCTAATAATGCCCAGGATTCTTTGGCGTTTCGGTCACGAAGCTTACCACCGGCCGATTGGTCAATGGTTCGTCTTGTGACGGGATTGACATGGTCATAAAAAATTTGGACTTGGAGCCAAAGGTCGATGCCATAATGAGGGACTTTTTGGAGTAAGTCCTTGAAACGAGTCTATGCTTCTGATAGAGATTCTCCATGATGTTGTTGCAACATCAAGATATAATTGCGGAGTTTTGCGGTCCTTCCCGGTGGAAACAATTGAGCAAAGAAACGAGTAGTAAGATCTTCCAATGTGGTGATGGATCCTGTTGGAAGACGTTCAAGCCAATTGCTAGCTTGATCGCGAAGGGAAAATAAACACATGCGCGTTCTTTTCCTATTTTCACAGTCAAGGTCAAGTGAGTCCACAAGTTTTAAGAAATCCTTGAGGTGTTAGTTTGGTTCCTCGGACTGAAGTCCATGGAATGAGAATCCATTTTGCACCAACTGGATGGTGTCGGATCGAAGAGGCACCACGTTGTTCCCTATGGGGAGCTCAATGGTATTCGTGTAGCCCTCGTGGCTAGGTTTGGAGTAGTCTTCAAGAGTACTTGACGAGAATGGATTACGAAACAAATAATACAAAGAAAAGATAGACCACAAGAAAGCTAACGTACGAAAATTAAAGTCTCACTTGAAAGGATTCAAGCGAGTAGAACTAAGTTAAACTATGATTAAAACCTAACTATTCCCCACGCAGCGGTGCCAAAAACTTGTTGCGGTCATCGTAAAGGACTTCTACAAGAAGTTTTAAAACTCCCTAGGCAGAGTATCTAATCGTTGTAGTAGAAGTATAGGTAAGACTCGGGGGTTGTTATCGTTCTCTATGGGAATAGGTTGGGAAGGCTTGATCACGGTCTAACAGAATTCTAGGGGTTGAGAGAAGATTATTTTTATGTTTTTATATTTATAGGAAAGCAAGTAAATCTATGGTTTAAGAGTTTGGTTTGTTTAACTACTAACTAAATTAATATCTAATCTACGGGTGATAACTTTATGATAATTAAATGTATTTACTTAATCATGCAATACTTATCAGATTGCTTCTCCTAATCATGTTGCCTTGTCACACTTGTGATGATATGTGTAAGTATTCCGTTAGGGCAACGCACAAGTAAGGTAGTATGAAGACTATTACAAGGCCCCTAAGGGTACATTAAATGCATGTGAAATAACTTAAGACGGATCAACCATATAAAAGGGCAAGGTAGTATGAAGACTGTTACGCGATGGTATCCTTTCTACGCACTCGCGTTTCCCTAGACGTGTCTACAACGATACAAACAAAAGCTGGTTTTCTAGAACCTAACACGCACAATCATCAATAAAGAAGCAACAGTAAAAGGATCTACAATCCTACTTTCATGTAATCATAAGCAAATACAAAGGAGGGTTTAGCCTCGCATGTTATAATGAAAGCAAAGCGATAAATCAATCACAAAACACATAGACATATTGAATGATTAGTGATAAATAACCTTAATTGGATTAAAACATGGATTCAATGTAGTACAATAGGGTTTTGAGGCCCTAAAAATGACCTATAAAGCTGCTACAAGAGCTAGGGTTCGTCTCCCAAAAGTTATACAAAGTTACACACCTAAAACCCTAAAATTGGTTTAGTATATATCGAGATATTGTTGCGACGGCGTCGCGTTGTAATCCTGACGCCGTCGCTACGTGGATGATTCTAGATCCTTATTAAGTCGGCCACGTCCTGACGCCGTCACCAAATTCTCTGACGCCATCACTAGATGGATCGCGATGGCGTCACTTTATGCCTGCGACGCCGTCTCCATGCTCTGTAAGCAATATTTCTTCAAGGATTTGGTGTAGGTCCGTAATCTCGTCCGTTTCTTCTCCAAATGAGCCCAAGTCACGTGTATTCCCTCCAAATGCCATCCAAGTACTAAAAACCTAAAAACAAACGACTAAGCACATAATCTGGGCATATTTGCATGATTTAGAGGGTTAAATAACCCCAAAATAGTGTATAATATGACACCTCATCAAAAACTTATTTAGTTTTGAACTTACCAAACTATTTCTAGCTTATTTGGAGACTTTTGAGCTTATTGGGCTCACGGTCCAATAAGAATAATAAGCCTCGGCTTAGTAAGGGCTTATTAACCCCGACTTATATTATCGAATATTTTCTAACTTTTTTGAAGCTTATGGGGAGAACTAAAAAGGGTTTTGATACAAATGGATCTATTTTGAGTATATTGTGAAGCTTTTGGGCTTATTGGGCTTGCGGCCCAATAAGGGGTAACAAGCTACGGCTTATTTTTCGTCAACTATTACTTTTGACATGAGATCTTTATGCTCTCTATATCTTATTAACTTATTTTGGGGCTTAAATGCTTATTTTTAGGCTTTGGGAGCCTCGGCCCAATAAGCCAAGATAAGCCGCGGCTTATCTTGAGCTTATTTGGTCTCAGCTTATTCCCTTGAACTATATTTTAGCTTATTGGCAACTTATTTGGGTGAAACTAAAGAGAACTTATTATCTTGTTAAGTATTTGGTAAACTATTTTGGCATATGTAAAACTTAAATATATTAGTGGACTTATTGGGCCAAAAAGCCCAATAAGATAAATAAACTATGTTTGTCGTATTATCGGGCTAGTCGAGAAACTTATAAAGGGCCATAAGGCTCAATGACCAAATGAACAAGAAATTGAACTACGATCATAATGGACATCTAGCGGACATCACACTCGGGTAAACTAAAACATTTTGGATAATCTTTGAAATGCGAGTTTTGACGGATCGTCATGAAAAGCTAAACTTGGTATTTTGCGAGGGAAATTGTCGAATTTGAAAGTGTTTAAAATTATTGTTTGAAAACCTTGGGAAAACTCTTACAAACAAACGGTCATGCCAAAATTTTATAAAATGTGTCACACTTAGAAAAATATCTTGGAAAAACCTATTTTCTTAATTGATCCGACAAAAAGACGAAATTAGATTTTTATTAAACGTTAAGTTTCAAGGTTGAAACCATTGGGTTCAAACATACTAATTAGGAGAGAGTTTAAACATACCCTTTTTAGGCCCGATAAGAAGACGAATTAATAAAATATTATTATAAGATATCATTTATACTATGACATTCAGGGATTGTTTATTCTTTATTATTCCAGTCTTTAGATTCCTAACCACTTCTCGTAGGATTCGTCATTGATCTTCTGAGCATTCTGTCTCATAGTAGTTCGTTAGCTCTATTATAAGACTCCATGTGTTAGTATCGTGCTTAGCCCAAGTGAATCGAGTCATCTTACCTAGTTACCACACACAACCATGATACCAAACTTTTCATAACAAGAATAGAAACTTTTTAAGCGAAACTTTAATGCAAACGATTGTACAAATAAGACAATTTTGTGCAACATATTACTAAGGTAAACTTATTATTAGGTCGTGGCCGGGTACTGTTATGCTTTGTGTAGAAGTTATCTTGTTCAGATACTATCATCTTTTGAGGTGAGTTCTAGTAGACCCAATTTTTATCTCTTTTTGTTGGGGGAAAATGATACTTAAATATGTTTTGAACTTGTTTTCATTGCTGTGCGGAACTTTTTATCTTTTTGGACAATGCTATGTGCATTTGACTGCTATGTGAATGACACGAGTTTTGGTTGAACTTAGTGTGGATCTTATCTTGTGATCTTGTGATCTTGTGATCTTGTGATCTTGTGATCTTGTGATCTTGTGATCTTGTGATCTTGTGATCTTGTGATCTTGTGATCTTGTGAATCTTGTGAACTTGTGGATCTTCCGCCCTATGTATAGCTCCAGCTGGTAGGCTTTAGGTGCGAGTAAACTAAGTGCTTGAATTTATGATAGCAAGGAGTTGCTATGTTGGTATCTATGTATGTCGTGAATCTATGGATCTATGATAGCAAGGAGTTGCTATGTTGGTATCTAATCTATTGCATGTATTCACTGTCATATCGCACATTTGTACACTTTTTGAAACTATGGTACAGCAATTGGGTTGTTATCAAACCTACGAGCTCACCAACTTTATATTGACCTTTTTAAGTATCATTTTCAGGTGTGTTTTCAACCAAGGTAAATCGGGAGTAATGGGAACTAAAGACGTACACTCGTGGGGTGTTTATCTAGAGACTTGTGTCTTTCAGATCTAAAATGTAAACTGGTGAACTATTGTAAATCTAAATCTTTGCAAACCTTGTATGGTATGATCTTATATCTTGAGCATTGTAAATCATTATGTCGCATTCCCGTGTTTCCGTTTTAGCGAGGTGTGACATTTTGGGTGGTTGATAAAACTTGAAGAATCGTCGGTGCACTTGAAGAACTAACACTGGTGGTAGTTGAACTGGATTGAGTTGCCATTAGTGAAAAAAAATCGGTTTTGCTTTGGAGAGTTTTTTTTTTGCTTAAGATTGTGAGTTGTGTAAGTTGTGATTGAATGTGTAACGGAACCTCTCTATTTATACTGAAATAAAAGAGCAAAATAACAAACACTACACCAAAAAAGTCAGAAAACGCTCATCCACGGGTCCCCCCACGTTAGAAAAGCAAGATTTGAAATTTGAAAAAAAAGCACTGGAACCGGTTTGGAAAATCGTTCCACGAACCGATCGAAACCTCCAAACCATGAACCGGTCCCAAACCGGCAGTTTGGCTAAGAACCGGATCGGTTCTGGTCAAAACCGATTTTGACTGGTTGGGTTTTCGGTTTCTGGACCGGTTCGGTTCCCCAAACCAGTTTTTTTTCCATCTCTAATACACGCCACACATGTAATTTATACCATATCACATATTAATCCATCTTATAAATCACTATTTTGACTACTTACAAAACTACAAATTATTCATTCTTGTTATATATCTAACGATATAAATTGTTAAAACTTAAATATTTTTAATGTTTCTAAATCGGGGAGAACATTATAAGTATTATAGATTAACTTTTGAATCATTATTTATTTATCAATGAAATCTTTCCTAATAGACAGATTCTCGATGGTCCTTTTATTATCAATGAAATCTTAGCTCGGTGCAAACTTAAAAAGCAACAAGCCATGATTTTTAAAGTCGATTTCGCCAAGGCTTATGATTCTGTTAGATGGGATTATCTTGATGATGTTCTCATCTCTTTTGGATTCGGTCCTAAATGGCGTTCATGGATTCGTGGAAGTCTGTCTTCAGGGAAGGCCTCTATTTTAGTTAACGGGAGTCCGACTACTGAATTTCATTTATACCGAGGCTTGAAACAGGGGGACCCCTTAGCTCCCTTTTTGTTTTTACTCATTATGGAGTCTCTCCACTTATCATTTTCCCGGGCAGTTGAAGCAGGAATTTTCAAAGGATACAAGATTGACCCTTCTACTACGTTGTCTCATTTATTCTACGCCGACGACGCGGTATTTATTGGTGAGTGGTCTCATTCTAACTTAAAGGGTATCATGAATATTCTTCGATGCTTCTCCTTACTTTCTGGTATGTCAATAAATATTCAGAAGAGTCATCTTCTTGGTGTCGGTATCCCAGATAATTGTGTGGCTGAAGCTGCTAAGTCTATTGGTTGTTTGATAATGAAAGCTCCTTTTAAATACTTGGGTATTTTAGTAGGAGATAATATGTCTTCTAAAAAGGCTTGGGACGAGACGATTAATAAGATGAAGAAGAGGTTGTCTAGGTGGAAACTTAATACCTTATCTGTCGGGGGTCGTCTTACCCTTCTTAAATCGGTTCTTGGCTCCACTCCTATCTACAACATGTCGATTTTCAAGGTTCCCAAATCTGTTCTTAATTATATGGAGAGTCTGCGTAGGAATTTTTTTAATGGCTTTCAAGAGGGTGATAGAAAGATTGCTTGGGTCAAATGGTCTAAGGTGCTTGCTTCTAAGAAATTCGGAGGGTTGGGAGTTTCTAGTTTCTTCGCTCTCAATCGGGCTCTTCTTTTCAAGTGGGTATGGCGCTACCTTTCTCATGATAACTCCTTATGGTCCCGAATTATATCAGCTTTACATGGCTTGAATGGTCATGTTCTTTCTGCTGCTTTCAATTCGACATGGAGCTCCATCATAACAGAAGTTAACTCCCTTAAAGTCAAAGGTGTCGATCTCATTTCTCATTGTAAGATTCGTGTGGGAAAAGGTACAGGTACAAGCTTTTGGAAAGATCTTTGGATTGGCGATAATCTTCTCAAGCTTTCTTTTCCTCGTTTGTTTGCTCTTGAAGAGAATAAAGACATATCGGTTGCTGATAAGATGAATACGTCTATCTCCTCTTCTTTTCGTCGTCATGTCCGAGGAGGTGTAGAGTCACAACAACTTGATCAGCTTTCGTTATTACTTGATACGGTTATTTTATCTAATATGGATGACAGATGGTTTTGGGACTTAAATGGCGATGGTGTTTTTCAAGTCAAACATGATCCTACGGCGTACATGATGTTATAATATCCGCCAGTAATCGTGTAACAATCCGTTATTTCAGTTCATTTTACGACTTCATGCTTTCCATTATTTATTTTAGACTTTTTCGCGTTTACTTTTAATTTTCATCGTTAAGTTAAATCGTGTAAACTAAAAATCAACATTTCAAACGAAACTGTCATCAATTAAATAAAAGTTTACGTTAAGCTAGTGTTATATAATTATTACGAAGATATTTTATAACTTTTCACTTTTTAATTTTATTAGTTACGTAAAACGTTTACGTTTCACAATAAATTACATTTATGCATGCATGGAAACACTAATACCCATCTATACTTCAACAAATACCCACTCTTATACCCAATACACAAAATTTATATAATTTCTATCTTAACAACTCATTTGTGTCGTCCCATTTTGCATAACACAACAAATAAACCATTAAACCTCCACTAGTGTCATTTCAAGTACTCACCATCTAGCTAATAAACCACAAGTACCTACACCATGCCCCTTCTCCTAGGGAGGAGGAGATCACTTGTACCATTACTACTAAACCACCTCTTGATCCCTTGTTTTGCTAGTTGGTTTAGGTTTTACTCCCACTATAAAAAGAAGACTATTGCAATGAAAGACATATTCACATTTCATTTGCAAGCAAAATCAAAAACTTTTCTCTCTTGTTTTCTCTTTGTAACTCATGACTCAAAAAGTAGAATAAGAAGTTCCATAGTTTTGATTTTAACAACAATACAAGCATACACGTGTTATTAGGGTTATTTTCTTTTCTATTGCCGACGGTACACTAATAAAAAATCATGACCTGTCATTGAGTCTCAGCCATTGAAATGTAGACAATATTAAATCCTAGCCCTTTAAAAGAAAATATTACCTACTTTTTAGCAATAAACCTAGATTGGTATAGATTTCTTTGAGGATAAAAGCACATGGGATAATATGAAAAAAAATTAGTCCTACCTTTATGGGATATACATTTGACTTTCTTCTCCCAACAAACCATCAATATTTGTTTCACTGCTTTTGAGTTTTGGCGCCAGTTTTTAATTTGTGGCTCTATATAAAGAGTGGAACTAGACTCACAGTATTGTCACTATTAATCCCATTTGTCACTCTCACTCTCAAAAGTAGTTATACAAGATATCAGATATCATGGTAAACATAAGAGATCTTCTAAACAACTTCATGAATGAGACCACCAAGGCACTCAAGAAAGCAAACGTGAAGACAACCTGAAGAACTGTAAATAGGAAGCTGTCATTATCATCGATGATGCCGATGACAAAAAGGAAGTTGCGAAAACACATAACAATGCTGAAGTGAAAGAGGAACATGTCATTGTTGATGTCCCTAATCAGCATGTAACACACATAATACTTATATCCTTATACTTTATACTTTATTATCGTATTCATTCACATATGTGAACTAACAAAATATAATTTTACATGTAGGATGTTGATGATGATGTCCCACTGGCACCAATCAAGCAAAGTAAGAAATACCATATCAAAATAAATGCAAGAAACAGGTTCTATCGTGTGTTTGATGAAGAGGAAGATGAAGACGAGACTGAAAACAAAAACCCATGGGAAGTTGATGATGAAGTTGCTGACGAAGATGAAATTGATGATGAAAATGAAGTTGATGACGAGGATGAATGAATTTAGGACCATCTTCGACTATGTTTGTTTCAAATCTGATTGTTATTGTCTTATTGGGGTTTAACCAATAAGTTTCTTTTAGGATGTTTTTTTCCGTTCATGTACTTCTCTAATTTCTTATTGGTAGAATGAATAAATTTTTGATGATGCCTATGATTTTATGTTTGTTGATAACGTATTAATTTTGATTATGTTATTTTTTTCCTTGGTATAGATTTGTATGGGCTTTCAACACGGGTCACTTTTAAAAATGGTTAATTTGTAAAATGGGTCATTAAGGATACAAATAAACCGCAAATCCAAACACCCCTTATTAAAACCTGACCCATTTTGAACACTGAAGCGTTTTGAAAATTTAGCATTATATTCTTTTAACGCAATCATACAGTCTTCTCAGCATATTATATTACTAAAGATATTGTTTCTGGTGTACAGCTGGGTCAATGCATATATGTCAATTCTGTTTTGACCCATTTTGATACCCAATGCATATATGTCATTCCTGTTTGACCCATTTTAAAATGGGTCAGTTTTCATGTACTCATGTCTTCTTAAATTATAGAACAATATGGAAACGGTAAAATATGGGTTGTGCTCTATTTTTAATTGGTTAAATGTGAAGCTCATTCAGCCCATAATCAAAAAGTAGTGTGAAGCTCATTTAGGATACAAATAAACCGTAAATCCAAACACTTTATTAAAACCTGATCCATTTTGAACACTGAAGCATTTTGAAAATTTAGCATTATATTCTTTTAGCGTAATCATACAGTCTTCTCAGCAGATTATATTACTAAAGATATTGTTTCTGGTGTACAACTGGGTCAATGCATATATGTCATTTCTGTTGTGACCCATTTTGATACCTAATGCATATATGTCGTTCCTGTTTTGACCCATTCTAAAATGGGTCAGTTTTCAAAAATGGGTAAGTTTTTTTAAATGGGTCAGTTTATAAATATTATGCAACAGATACTTTAGGCACAACAACCCCATTTAGTCCATTTGACATGAGTAATGCATCAAATCAAATAATGCATCAAACATATGTTATAGAGTAGATGTTTAATGCATCAAACATATACTTTACGCACATACGACCCGTTTAGTCCATTTGACTCTCTGAGTATAATAAGTAATCCTAGAGTTAACATACCTGAAACTTAATGTTTATAACCAATTATCCTGTTTCAGGTCCGCTAATTGGTTATGCAATAAAGTGGTGTTTGGCAAATAAGTTTCAAGTCTGCTAATTGGTTATAAACTTTAAGTTTTGAAACAAAATGGTTTTTTTGGCCAACTAGCAGAACGAAGTTGGGACAAACAATATGTTTCAGGTCTGCTAATGCACACTTTCTATTACCAGTTATATTTTTAATCCCATGTGGAACTTAAACAAAATGTCAATATATTTAGGTCTGCAACAAAAGGTAAATTACTTGCTTATTGAATAACACTTATAAATAGACATATGGTCTGTATGGACCAAACATGGACCATAGTGTCAAGACGAAGACGAAGATGATACAAAACATAATGCTGCAAACAGATACTACGCACATACGACCCATTTAGTCCATTTGATTGTTTTGGTATAATAGGTCATCCTAGAGTTAACATTAAGAAATTGTATTGTTAAAAATGTTTTGAACCATTTTGATACCCAATGCATATATGTCATTCCTGTTTTGACCCATTTTAATACTTAATGCATATATGGACCAAACACTAATAATTAAGATGTAACCTTAATTATAGAAAACACGGACCATAGTGTCAAAATTGGTAACAAAGGATAATGTATTTATAATACTAAAAGATAAATAGCAGTAAGTGACTTCAACCAAAAACCAATAACTTTTGTGCTAATACACTATGAAAACTTTCTGCACTTTTGTCAATCACATTACTAATTGAGGATAAGTTTAGAGACTTATTCAACCCATGCACTACATGTTGTACATTTTTCATGAAGTATTATACAAATAACCAAACATCTAACCCACCTAACAAACTCTCACCATTTTGTTGCTACTTTTAACATTCAATACTTGCGCCATTTTTCACTGATAAATGGAAATTTTTATTATTATTTAACTTTAACAACTTTAGTGGATAAACTTAAAATATGTAACAACTTTCTAAATTTCAGAAATATAAATTTCAAATTCCGAGATAGGCTAATCATTGGAAATAAAAACATTTGTAGTTTGATAATTAAACATTTTGGCAAAAAAGTCTGTTCCTTCATGTTTTCATAGGCAATATATCAAGATAAATTATTTTACGATTTACTCATACAATTTACCCTTTCATATTAGAGTATAACATTGTTAACTTTCCTGGCAGGAATCGAAGAACCATTTGTTAAGAACTATTAATCACCATCTCTTTAACAGGTTAGACTGAAATTCTTTGGCACATTTTTTATTGAAAGTTTAAGATGCATGTTTGAATGTTTCATTTTCTATATCTATAATAAGCAGTGCATATAATAACAAATACTGCTACCAACTGTAGAACCTCAATATGAGTCACATGTCAAACGAAAACCATGATCCCAATATACCTTTAACCGATATCACTAACATAAGTTGGTCATCTCAAACAACGCAACCAACAAGACGGAGAGTTCGCCCCCATTTAAGTGATAGGGTAGTACGTTTAAATAATACTGAAGTAACTCAACCACTCCAACTTAGTCCACAACAGGTTTTGCCACAATCACCTTTAAACTCGAGGTATAACGGTAACCATAGCTTAACACCATCTACTACTATACCCTCACAAATTACATCGTCGCTCCTTAAACAATCTGTTGCAAACACTCATGTTACAACACCACCATTACGACGTCCTAGTCGACCTCCACTACAACCAAATGTTGTGCCAGCTCGGCGCAATGTTAGACCACGTAAGTATATCTAACAACTATCAATATAAAGACTTATTTTAAATTATACGTGATTAACATTTTTGTATTGCAGGTTTGACTCGAAATGATGATCATATAAATATGTCAACACATCTGACCCTTTACGTCATGCTTTCATCGGTAACTGTTGTCGACACTGATGGTAATCCGGTCCAACATACTCAATTACGTATCAAAAGTAATCCTTCATGTCCAACAACAAATGTTGTACATAGTTTATATGACTTAACTTCAACATGTGACATGTCGACATCGGCAACCAATCAACAGAGTGATACTAATGTACCTATGAGTATCCATCGAATGGCATGCCAGAATCGTAAGCATATTTACCCTCTATTTTCGTTCTTTTTCCTTTTATATTGTCATGTCCAAATTAGTCATACAAAACATTTTTACTAATATTGGTCCCATTGCAGGTAGGATCATAGAGTATTTTGATTTTGTGGATGCCACATACACATGTTCACATTGTCAAGCCAAATATTGGTACGGTGAAAGAACAGTTAGACGCTCACCCAAATCTAATCCGAAATTCTCCACGTGTTGCAGTAAAGGAAAGGTGCAATTTCCTTTTCTGCATGATGCTCCACAATTACTCCAACAATTGATGGATTATAATGGCAGAGAGCTTTCTAAGTTGTTTCCAAAAAAATAAAAGTTTTTAATGCAATGTTCTCTTTTACGTCAACCGGAGGAAAAATAAACAAAGAAATAAATGACGGGCATGGATGTAACCCTTGCCCTTTTTGTGTTCTTAATATTTCATTTTTAGTCCTTTGACTATTTGACGTTTGTCAGTTTATTCAGATTTTGTACCGTGTTGACGATGATGATTTTATGAGAATTGTGGTAATTTATGGTTATTTATGAATAATATATTCTTCTTTTAGAGGATGTTATTATGTTATTTGTATTCCGGGTGGTTTGACCCGTGAATATTGAGAAATGTCGAAAAACGAGTCTCGACATGTCCGTTAATGTCCAAATGAGTTTTGAAAGGTTTAAAGTATAAATATGTCGTGTAAATACTCTAGGTTAATGGAAAAGTATTTTTAAGGTGAATAAAAATGCTAATTAACTTTGGAGAAAATTTAACGACCAAGTTTTACGAGTATTTAAGTGATCCCGACACGAAAAGAAAGAACCGAGACCGCATAGGATCCCATGGCCGGTCAACATGATCAAGAGGGACAAGGAGACATCATTTTAGCCACTTTGTCTAGAAATTGTACATGTATATGCCCACCACTAGACTTTTCCATTCATTCTCATTTTTCATTTCAAAAAACAAAATGTGTGTTTCGTCCGCCACTATCCACCACAAACCACCATATATTTTCCAACTTTGATCAAGAACGTGATATTTCGGGTTGATACGAGTATTTGGGTATTCATTTAAACAACGTTTGGGTTATCCGGTTCGTGTCGAAATCTATATTTTTGAAGATTTTCTTGTAAGTTTTCAAATTTAAATTTCGTTTGTCCTTTTGGGTTTATATTAATGCATAGATGTTAGTTGTACAAGTTGATCGTCATGAAAATCGATTTTTGAAAACGAAACGGATATAAAAGGGTGTTTGATTGCGTCGGATAAGAAAAGAAACAAAGGGGTTTTGTAGTTTTGATGTTGTGGTCGTGATGGTTGAATAACATATGTTGCTAGATAGCTTATTTTTTATAATAGCATGTATAGCTTATCTTGGCCTTATTTCGTGGCTTATAGTGAGCTTATGGCTCGCGGCTTCTTTTGAAAAACACAATGAAGTGTGTTTTGATTATTTACGTGATATGGCGTATGTTGTGGACTATTTTTATAGCTTATGGTAGTAACCAAATGCGATATATAGTTTATTAGCTTATTTTCAAGATTAATATATGTATTGTGGAGTATATAGACTCACGGCCCAATAAGCCTATTTAAGCTGTGGCTTAATGGGAGGGCTTATTGTGGTCCGGATTATTTTTTACTTATTAGTATAAGCTTATGTATATAAATGGACCTTGGTTTTGGACTTGGATCGTATTTTGGACTTATAAATATCCTAATGGAGCCCAAGAAGCGATATTTAGTCGTTATAAGAGTTTTGACGGACATTTTAAAAGTGAAATGTATTTACGAAGTGATATTGAATGTTATTTTGGGAAAACGTTTTAGTAAACGTTAAAGATCAAGATTTTGGAATTTTGTCGGAAAAGTGTCGAAAGTTTAAAAAGTGTTTGAAATAAAGGTTAAAAACCTTGGAAAACGTTGTATGAGCGTACGGGTCATGTCGAAATTTCGTAAAAAGTTTATACTTAGAAATTTTACCTAAAAACATGATTTTTGATTTTAAATAATAAAATATTATTTAATTATTTTATTTATTTAATTAATTCACTAAAAGACGAAAAATATATAATTTTTCTCGAAACTTCTCAAATATGTTTATTATGAGTAAACGTTCCATTTTCAACCCTATTATGATTATTTTCACGATGACTAAAGTCACCGAATGGACTTATCGAGATATATTTATAATTATTAATTATAAATATTTACTTATATTACTTATCTATTTTCTTTAAATAGTATAAGTATGTATTATTGAGTAATGAGATTGATATGATTATTGGGATATGTCGTCAACCATCACACCACTAAATTGTTACGGATAATTATACAACGCGTCTAGACTTTATGCATCAAACGTGAAAACAGTTTTGGAAATGAATGATTAAAATGGGACACTAACTGGACTAGGTCGTGTGCGGACATCGTTGCATTTACCTGTGTGATTGAGATTTGGTTGCTAAAGACTTGCTTGAGGTGAGTTCTCGTAGCCCTATTTTTCTACTGTTTTTCCGTTGGGGGAAAATAATACTCAAATATGTTTTGAACTGTTTTGAATTGAACTGTGCTAAATGTTGTTTTGTTTCTAGGACAAGATATGTGCTTATGACTGCTATGTGAATATTATGTGTTGCATGATTGTTTAGATTGGAGGGGTACACCTATCCCAGTATATGTATGATTGTTTGGATCGGATGGGTACGCCTACCCAGTATTTGTGTAGTTATTGGAGCGGATGGGTACGCCTACCCTGGTATGTGTGAGGTCCTGCCCTAATTTAGTGCTCCAGCTGGTAGGCCCTTTAGGTGCGTAAGTGACATATGTGATTGACTAGCGGGGTTGCTATGTCAGGGGTTGTTTGCATATATATTCACTGTCATATTGCACTATTGTCCACTGTTTGAAATATTGGCATAGCTTTTGGGTTTATGGTCAAACCTACGAGCTCACCAACATTATTGTTGACGTTTTTAAGTATCATTTTCAGGTGAACTAAAAGAGGAATAAGTTGGTAATTTATGATAGCAGACTTAGAAGTATTCCGAGTGGATTTTCATGTGAAGTCTTGCTTGTTTATTTTATTTGGTTTTAGTATTTGGAAGATTTTGGTTTAAGTTTGG